>OZ014479.1:25208527-25476593 GCA_963965965.1 Trididemnum nubilum | reverse complement strand
AAGTGAACTTTCATACTGCATTTCTCTTTCTCATGAAAAATGAAGAGCTAATCTTTGAGCTGATTCTCTGCTTAAACTGCAAAAATTGGTAATCTCTGTCATAGTCGGTTGTTAGCTTGATTATTAATCTTGGATGCTTTGCCACAAAAAGAGGGTATGTTATAACTTAATTGTTAGTTCAGCATTAAACATAATTAACAGACAGTGTTCAAAAAAGCACTATTACTTTCATTTGGTAGTTTTTCTGTAAATTGTACCTATTCTGTATAATGTATACGACTGAATGCCAAGTTTGTACACTTTTATTTATTGATTTAAATTTTATTTGAAAACCTGATGATGTTATGTTTTCTGAGTAAAGAAATTGTTCTTGACAAGCAGCATACAATAACTCAATGTTACTGAAAGTACTCAATTTTTTTAAGCAAGTAAATACTATTCTTTCGTGATTTAGATCACTTAGGAAAGCTTAATAATTTCACAAAAAAATTCTATCGTGGTTTCCATTAATTCTGACTCAAACTCAAATCTTTGCTTTAAAACTAACCTCAAATATATCTCAGACCCTAATCTTAATCGCTCAAAAAACAAATGAAAAATGCATGTCGAATGAAAATTTTAGTCTCGTTTACTTAAATTTTTTCAATAAAATAGTTACGCACAATTATTTAATTTCATTCTCGTTTTAGTCTCGTTTAAAATTTTTCAATAAAATAGTCACGCACAATTATTTAGCGGCTTCCATAACTGCAAAGAAAAGAAGCAATAAATTCAAAACGTAGCACAACTACACTTTACAACTAAATGTTCTTGAACTAGTTAAAACAAACACTAAAAATTTCTGAAAAATACAGGTTTTTGGTTGTGATAAATTATTTCGTGTTTTGAACTTGATAAACACAAATACCCATACTTTTTATTTTATCAATAGAAGGAGGAGGTCAAGAGCTTTCATTTGATATCTTACTTGAAAAAATCAGAGCTGGGCCTTTTTTGATATTTATTGTAGCTCTAAAAATTGGTTCCGGATGAATGATTTTGAAATTGTGTTATTATTCAAGATGGCACAAAACCATTGATGCACAATCAAACTTTAGCATAAGTGGTACACTTACACCACATACCATGGGCAACCGTCTCACCGAATTTGAGCTTTGTAACTCAAAATCCCACTAATTTATAAACACTTGAAATATTAAAGTCAAAATCTCAATAAATTTTTATGCTTGAGTGAACGCAAAAATGGCGATTTTTGGTGGACCATATTTTTTGTCCCCTGAACCAAATTCGGTGATATGGGTATCATTTTGCTCAGAATGACCAGCTCTATAATCTCCCAAAGTTTCATCAAAATCTGAGATGGTGGGTTACATTTTTCACTTTTTTCTGGTCA
Organism: Trididemnum nubilum; assembly: GCA_963965965.1. Taxonomy (NCBI): domain Eukaryota; kingdom Metazoa; phylum Chordata; class Ascidiacea; order Aplousobranchia; family Didemnidae; genus Trididemnum; species Trididemnum nubilum. Next base: position 25,475,200 of record OZ014479.1, on the reverse strand, counting down.
AGTTGATAAAAAATGACCCTACAAACATAGGTCAAATCGAACACAGTCTAACCACGTACTTCTTAATAGTAGCATAGAAATCCGTGATCTAACCAACGCCTGTTCCAAAACTTCAACGAAGTCTTTGCAAACACCTGCGCTGCCCAAAAAACTGAAAAACTGACCAGGTCTAGCCTTGATGGTCATGTTAAAGCCCTAATAAGTACTAGCTTGTTATACGCTTCGTAAAGTTCAGACGCTAAACAAAAGATAATTTCAATTAGTAAAATTTCGGAAATCAAATCTTTTATTATAGTCGCTGTATTACGCCGAAACGTGTAATGAGTCTACGAGACCCATCTACGCGTCATTGCACCAGCGGACAACACAGCTACTTTTGAAGATATCTCGCAGCGGTGCAAGCCGTTGGCAGCACTGTGTCTGATTTGACCAGCCAGAGATTTGAACCTCAGACTTCCCGATTCAAAGTCGAAGGCGTTATCCAATATGCTTTGGCGAATTTAGTGTATGAACTTACTTTTGTTGAATCGTTAAAAGTTGCACCAATATTCCATCAGTTTTTTCGACATCAGCGATTGGAGTGTCTGCAACGTAATTGTGCTTTTATGTACTCTTTTAAAACTACGAAATTTTCTATCTTATATCTCAACAATAGAAAAGGTAAAATTTCGAAAATTCTAGAAACCTTTAGAAAAATATTGCACAAGTTACACTACATATTTGCTTGCTGAAATACGTTTTGCTACTTTTTTGACAATTTTTTGAAAGCAAATCCAAGCTAGTTGCAAAAAAATTCGCAAATCTCGGTTAAGTTAGGATCCCAAAAAACGAAGCAATCAGATAAAAAGCTGGACATTAACGTTGCTTCTGTCGCATTTCACGTAGTATACAGTAAAAAACCTACCTTTTTCTTGCGAATCATCGTCACTCTTAAACTCCACTTCTCGTTCTTCATCTGGCTCGGTATTTTCTTTGCTTGACAAATGGTTCTTGAACTTGCAATGCTTTGCACCTATCATTGCAATGCTTAGCAAGGGCGACGTGAGTTTGAAATAAGCAACTGACGAAATTCGAGCTTGACCTCGTTCCGAATCGCACTTCATTGGCATTACATAAAGGACCTTAAAAACAAGCCCAGAGTTAGCAATCTCGAGTTTATTCACAAGTCTGGTCAAATTGGACATTAGGCATTATGCCGTTAACGCTACGCGTCTTTTCGAAACAAGCTGCAAAGCCAGTTTTGTGCAATGCTGCGAAAACGGGCTCTGATTGTTACGCACTTCGGTGAAATACAACGAAGATGGTGCAGAATTTTTGATTTTCAAGTTTACATGTCATATTTTTACACTAATGTGAAAAACAAAGTCACTTGAAATCAGAAGTGCTGTACGTTCTAGTAATTTCCATGGTTATTTAATACTTTCGGGTTTGGTTAGTGCCTTTTGCAACATGAAAGGAATACTTTTTATGGGGGCAATGAGAGCACTTGCTCACAACAAACTTCAATTTTCGAAGCAAGTATTCAAAACAGTGACGTGGTTAATAATAGCCATTTTGTCGTAATGAATTGATGTTCCGCAAAGTTTGCCCCGAAAAAAAATATAAAGTACGTCATAGCCAAAACAGGTCATGCGTCAAATTAGCTGCATAGCGCATCAATTGCCGAAACACAACAATACAATTTTATTCAACAATTCACTAGTAAAACAAAATTAAACAAGTTCGCAAAATTTGGTACAATCGTTTTAAAATTGCTACAATACATGCTTCAGAAAAAAAACGAAGAAAAGCTGTCCTTATCAAAGCATTAGAAACCTCAAATTAAGACAATCACAGTATTGTTGAAAGGTAGCCTACAGGCAAAATTGCCACGTTTTAGTAGCAATTAAACGCCGAATGCAGTAATTTGAAGCAAGCTATCGACCTACATTTTAGCGAACTAATCATTATTAATTCCCAATTTTCGCTTTCCCCATCAGCTGTTATGTAAGCACGATATTGAACGCCTTTTAGCCATAGGCACGGTAAAAAGCCCTTTAAGTGCTACGATTTTTCACTGTTACCTTTTAATGCTATACTAGAAATATAGAACACCCATTATTCATGTCCCAGTTAGCATCGCATAACGATCGAAAGGTTACTGACTCCTGGTTCGATTCCCGATCTGGCAATGCGTCGTTGCGTTCTTGAGAGAGACACTTTACCCATATTTCCCGTTGGGGCTTGGCAGTCTACCCGTTGTGGTGGCCCAGCCGGACGAAGGACTTGCAAAATTAACCAAAACAAAAGCGCTCTGCGTTGGTGTGGTTAGACATACGCAGAGTGCCTGGTTCATGCAAACAAACGTTCTGCCTTCGTGTAATGCATTTGAAAGTAATCCCATAGAAAGCTCTTTAATTTCATTAAAGTAGTTTAATTAGAAGCCTTGATAGGGTAAAACTGCCCCGCTCTTTCGTGTGGATGGAAGCACAGTGCAATCAAATGTAACAGCGCAGCTCCCGAGCCAAGAGCTGGAGAACCCGGAAATTATCATTTCTATTCCGGTTAAACAGTGGGCACACCATCACCTCAAAAGCGGTCTTCGATGGGCACCAATCGGTCTACGACTTTTAGGAGCGAGTGATTGTGCACCGGGAATAGTATGCTCTGGGACTAGTATGCGCTTGGAATTTTTAGGTGCTGGAAAAAGTTTTTGTTCGTTAGCTTTTTTCTAACTTCTGTATTAGATTTTTTATTACTGTAGACATGCATTCATGCTTCTTTACATTTTTTTTTATTTGCTAAAGCACATTATTTTTTTTCCAGATTATATTTCTTACTTTTTACTACGCTTTTTTTCCATTTGTCATCCCAAAAAATTTAAACATTTTGCTTTGAAGATGAATGAATAGAGCGAAGCCTTTGCTAAAGGTGGTGAAAAAAGAGAAAAATCCCAAATTTTGGAGAGAACTAACAAAGTGATGTTCTCCGTGATAAAGGAATTTCAACCGCTCACCTTTCTGTGTATATCTGACAGCACTAAGAAATTACTGGAATGATGGAGGACAAAATTTATTTCAGGCACGGTGTCCGCCGGAGTAGGTGGGGAGAAGTTCACCACCTGTTATGCACAAGTTGAAATAAGATTTAATAGATTTTATTGCAATCCATTTATCGAAGCGGTATTACGAATTCTTTGTCTCCCAACAAATTGCTATGTAGAACAATAAGCTCGGTGTAGCTATAACAAAAATTGAATAATGCCGCGACTGAAGATGTCAGCAGCTTAAATACAGAAAACCAGACAACCAATAACACTCTATAATTCTAGTATTAGTTCATTTTAATTAGGTGTTGTCTCCATCAACGTAGGTAGCCATATTCTTATGTGTTTTTACTGCATCCCAAAACCCTTTTACCACATTGTTTGGTCTAAAACAATCTCTCCAATTAAATAAAAACAATTTTCTTCACTCTTTTCAAATATAATTGTTAAAATGGCCAGAAAAAAAAAATAGTATACTTCATAACTTAGAGCAACAAAAAATGCTAATTGAAAAACCTGCAAACAATTCCATGTGACAGTACACCATATTTTGAGTTCAATATTGCGGTCGGACCCGGTCAACAAGAATCGCCAATAAACACTAAAAAGAAAAAGACTGAACTCATAACCGGTAAATATCCTAATTAAAAAGGAAATACAGTGGTAAGCAAACCTGCGGTAAGAGTTGATCAATTTTTTTAGTCACTACCTAAATTTTTAGCGACTGATCGAAAAAAAAATGCAGTCATTAAGTCAAAAAGACTGAAAAATTGAAAAGTGCATAGTTTTGTATACACGCCCTGGAGCTGTGCTTGCATTTTTCAAAACTGACCAAAAAATAATTTCAAATTTGGACATTTAACCAATAATTTTACGCAAAAAATAATCCAATTCCAACTTAGGCCAACCGTGATAATCCTTTGAGAAACAACACAGTCGCTTTCACGGAGGGTTGAATACATAATACCTTTCGAATCTGGTTATTGACTGAGAACAAAAGTATTGTCTGATTGTATCTTTTTCCATCAAATAATGACCTAGAATTTCTGTCACCCATTCGTTTTATTTGTTGGGTTACCTTCGCGAGTAGCCAGGTGCTCAATTCTCAACATGAGCAGACCATTATAAATTTGAGGGTTTGGTGCCCCTTTCCAATTTTTGAGTAAGGAAAAAGCACATGTACTATAATGGTACATAACTATATGTGAATGTCAGTTCGATCAGATTTCAACTTACCTTAGTTCGGTTTGCTTTTTATCGTCGCAAAACCTTATGGCAGTAACTGGGTTGCCATCGTGAGGTTGCCATTTGTGTAAGCATCTACAAAAAAACAAAAAAGATTGAAAAAGACACTTAGCCGAAATGTAGTGAAACTGGAATCCACAGCAATGAAAATTACAAAACGTCACCAAAAGTTGAAAATCACTATTAACAAACCTCTGATTGTTGGAAAAATGGCTAGAAATGCTAGCAAGACAAAGACTACAGTTGTCAGGGGGCATTTTTGATCTTATCTACTCTTGGCCACATTTATCTTTAACGAAAAGATATTTTAATACTGGTAGTATAAGTGTAAATACTGCAATTACATAATAAAATCTGTAAACTTCAAAATTTAAAACCACAACATCGCCTGTTTCGCCGAAAAACGGCTCCTCAGGTGGATATGTGCTCATTCAAAAAATAAGAACTCATTCACCTGAAGACTCAGAGCAGCAGTTTTTCAGCAAAACAAGCGCTGTTGTAGTTTTAAATTTTAGTGATTTTACTGTGTTCTGCACTACTGTAACTGTTATTGAGCACACTATTGGGTTATGTTGAGACTAAAGCTCTTCTGGCTCTGGGTACTGCAATTGTGCTACTTACACTGGAGGTTGGGTGTCTTCGATTTGCACTTGCCAGAATTTGACGTAACCATCGTAACTAGCAGCTGCCAGAACATTACCAACAGGTGACAACTCACAATCAGTAATTTCCTTCCAAAAAATGCAAAGATTAATTGTTATTAAAATTACACTATTTTTGTCGAATACTTCTCAAGTTGTGTAATGTGTATATTGCACTGCCATCAGATCAGTAAAAACGATTCGAAGTTGCGGCATAAACTATTCGCGATACTATTCCGACAAAGTTAGCAAAAAAAGCATATAAAAAGCACTTTTTCAGTTTTTTTAAATGTTTGCCAAGCTAGAATATTTTTCTGAGTAATTCTTCAAGATTGTAGTGCAAAATCGTAATTGTGAATAGGCCTAAATACATTTTATTGGAAAATGACAATTAAAGACAATAATAATGTTGATAACAATGCAAATTAAAACGCTTCAATAGTACTATGACTATACTTTGTCCAGACAAATGGTCAGTGAACCTGATGCTAAATCCACTCTTTAGTTTAATTGCATAACGTCACAAAAATTTACTAGACGTTCAATGAAAACTCTCTGTTTACTAGTCTATATATCTTTTCTCACTACAAAACCGACAGCAGACACCACGCAAAACGCGTTTAGTTTCGTTTGAATCACTGACTTGACAGGTTACATATTAATATCGTTAATAAGGTTGTAGGTTAATCTAAGAATTGAACGCAAAGCTTATTTTTCATCTTACTAAATAAACAACTTAATGTTCAAATTGAAAATTAGCATTTATTTTCACAAGTAAAATTAATACAGGATATGATTTTAACCAATATTCAAACAAAAAAATAATGTAAAAATATCCAAATTTTGGTTGTATTATGTTGAATTTAAAAGCAGACTCCGGTAAGGAACAAAATTACTGATCATCCCCAGAAAAAATGCAAAATAGTTTGTGAGCGCTTTTTTGAGCTAAGAACGTCGAATAAAAATTTAAAAAATATCGCAAAAAAAATTGACAAATAAAACTACGGTCGCAACTATCCAAAATAAAATAAAAAAATAAACAAATAAATAAAATAACAGCAAAGAAACATGATAATATGGAAGAATAAAACTGCCGAAGAGCATGTGGGAATCTTCTAAAATTACTGTACTTTTCGAGCACAAAAAATCAAAAACTTTGTGCAGCGAATGTAAACAACGAAATTACAGTATAAAGGTGACTTTATGCAAACATATGCTACGTCACGCGTATTAAATGTCATCATCTGCATCGCTTCCTATGAAATTATGCAAAAAAATATTACAACAGGTGATTACGTGAGTTGTGACGTCATCTTGACGAAACTAATTAACTAAAAGTATAATTTGTACTTTAAAGTTTAGAATCGCACATTATTTAGATCATGGTTTTGCCTAATTTGAGATAAATTTCAAATGAATCTAAAACACGACCGCATAAATTGCATAGGGTACCGGTAATTAACATTTCCGCTATCGCACTACAATTTTAATTGAACTACCTCACAACGATAAGAAGTAGATAATTTTATTCGCAAAAACAGTTTAAATGCAATTTGTGATTTCACAAAAAAATTGACATATTTTAAGAGTTTGAAATGAATCGATTCAATCAATTAATATCTTAAAGGAGCATTCAAGTCAAGTTTTTCACTGCTGACCAAACTGCTGAGAAAAGCCTAACACGCATTCTCACCACATTTGAATACTCTATGTCTTGCCGTTTTCAAGATATTGCAGTTCAAAGTTAGCAATTTTCCCCTTACTTCAGTGTTGTCATTTTGCCAATATTGCGACAGATTAACTTTCGGAAAGTTGGCTTAATGTACTTGAAAAGCAGCTAAATTACAATTCAGACCCTTTACTTTGTTTGGACGGCAACTCTGCCGAAAACACTAATTGAAAATTTGGAATATGTAAAAACTTTTTAAAATTTTATTTGTAATTGGCAACCCTGGAAAAATTTCTAAGGGTAAAAAGCCTTTTTAGGGGAAATCTAAACAGTCTTATCTTGGAAACGGAAGGTTGTAGAAAGCCCAAATTCGGTGAAGTTAGTCTTCAGATTTGTTAAAAATTTTTTGAGAAAATCGAGCAAAAAAATGTTCGACCGCAATGCCCTTTTAAAACCAACAATGGTTTGACAGCCCTGAAGCATTTCTTATTTTGCGAATTCGAACATAAATTTTACTTAATTTGACCCTTAAAACAATGAATATTAAAAGTCCCACTATACCGTGTTTAAAGAAAGGAATATAATAATAGTGTAAGGGGTCCACGACTTTTCGGCTCGACCATTTCGGCGCAGCCCTTTTCGGCACCAATATTCAGTGCTTTTTACTAACACTAACCCAAAGCCCTAACCCTAAATAAGTGAACTGTCAAAGAGCACCGAAATGGCGCCGAAACGATCTGTGCAGAAAACGTACGGCAACGAAATAGGTGGCTCTGAAATGGTCGCGCGGAAAAGACGTGATCCCTAGTGTAAGAGCTAAAGTGCTTAGATCTATTTGGTACCAAAACCGTTCTTTTTTTGAACATCACAACAGAGTGGCCAGAACATTCAGCCAAGTGTTACATCGCAGGTTCTCAATTTATCGTAATATCCATCGCAGCTATATTGTAAGTACTTACATCATCATAATCATCCACCGTTACGAAAGCATGTGTCGCGTCCGGCCTCATGATTTTGAAATTATCATTGGGAGTTGCAACCTGATAGGCTATTTCCAAATCCCATACTTCAGCCTAAAAATAAATTAAAAAATTGGACATTTGGCCTCAGCTAACATTTCAAAATTCCAACCATTTTCTAGCAAAAACACAGCAATTCATGATTTTTGCCTCAAAAAAAATATATATATATACTTGTTTTCGCTTTTAATGAGCATTTTAGAAATTTCTACAGAAATAACCTAGTCCATAGAACCACAGAAAATCCGTCACTACTCTTTTCTATGAAGTGGTGTGGAATAATCATCATGAAAATAACCAGGACAAAGTAAGTGGCGATCTCCATGTCAATTAAAACTGATCTAAATGCTATTGCTTGCTAATAGTTTTGATCTTTCAGCGAAGAGTGGTTAAAGTGCATTATCTAATTAGGCTAAATAACGAAACGATATTTTGCAGCCTCTGTAGTAAAGTCAAAATTATCATGATTTCGAATTACTTTAACACAATGAAGTATCTAAATACAATTCACTATGCAAATTATTTCAGTGAAAACAAACGCGCGTACCCCGACCTTATCCAGAAGCATTAACCAAAACATTGATTCTGACTGGAAAATGGTTTACTTTAAAAAGTATTGTGATAATCTGGTCTATAATTGGCGTTCAATATTACAAAGTATAGGTGAAATCCTTATTTTTAATAAAATGGTGATCATAAACGCACAAAATTGAACGCATTGAACGCACACGACGAGTTTTTTTTTAACACAACACACTGCAAGGCTTTCGATTTCGCGTTAGGTGCAGGTCGACTAATATTCACAAACCTCTGCAAACACAAAAAAACGAGGATACTTCAACAATCATCAAAGTTTTATATAAATTTGAATGAGACCAACCATTAAGAATAGCCCATATGTAGTTGGTCTCCGAAAAAAACAAAACAAAAAACAAAAAAAAAACTATTAAAATAACATCCTTTAACACTAACTTTAATTGTAATTTAAGTGCATGGTAAACTAATGGTAAACTAGCATCAATACAAGGTGAAATATTTTATTGCAATCTAACCTATCCATTTTTTTTTAAGCTTAAATAACCAATTTTCCAAAAACTGTAGTTGAGGACACCAAGTATTTTTCAAAATTCAAATCGTTTTGCACAACAGGTGTTTTTTTGGCTATTGGAGTTCTTAGTATGGGTTGGCAAAACGTTGGCAATAGCCGAAAAAACACCAGTTGCGCAAAACCATTTAAACCAATTTTCCAGCTTTTGCTTCTAGCACATTAAAGCAAAAAGATATTTGTTGGATATGCAATGTGCTTCTAACTAATAATAATGAAAATGCCATAATTACTTTCGTGCTGTAAAACAACACTAACGAATGAACGTCGTTGTCGGACTGCTCGGATTTGGACGTATCGAAATTTGAATTCTCGTCATCTGATTGGTCGGTTTGAACGTTCGGTATCCAAACTAAGCGATGCGTGACCGGATTTTCGAGAATCTCTCGCGTAATGTGAAGCTTCAACTCTGGTCTGCGAATATTAGTGACTTTGACTTATTTTAAGCAAAGCTATAAATATTGTGTTGGTGTATCATTCATGTGGGTTCTATTTCTTTAATCAAAAAAGGGAAACAACACTAGCTCAATGCTCATAGATTGATATTCTATCACTATTAATGAACTAGAGATACTATTCTAACGTCAGCAATTCCATGTTTAGCTGTTACAGATGAGGCAAAAAGAAAAATGTCGTACGAAAATAAATAAAGCACAGTAATCTAACTACTTAACCCCTCAAAACATCGCCATTTCTTCTAAAGCTTTGCATGATTTTTAACCAATGTATGTCCTTCCTGTCAAACAACCAAAGTGCATTCATCACAAATCGAATTTTGGTCTCAAAAACAGTAAGACTCGGCAGTTCAATGGCCTACCCAATACCCATCACCAGTAAGCCAGGTGACAGAACTGTAAAATATGGAGACCTATTTAATAACTCAAAAACTGAAAAAAAGCTTACATTGTATTTCCCGCAACTTGCTCTAGATTCCACACCATTAAGTTTCCCATATCATCGACAGCTGCAAGGGTGCTTGATGTGGGGTGGGAGAAAGCAAGGTCGGTCACAAAACCACTGAAGCCTTTCAGGAGGACTCGATCGGACGAATTCTGGCGGCTAATAACACGAACTGAACAGTTGACCCGCCCTATAACCGACCAAGATATTTTTAATGATCCGAATAAGCACCACTTGTGATTATGTAAAGTAAGCGCACCCTGGGTATGATAAACTTCGTCCGATGCACCACTGGGAGGCAGTGTTCCTACTAAGTCGATTTTTGTCAACGAATCAGCGGTTTGTTGGACCAAGGACAAATAATTAATTTTTGGCAAAAAGATAAACGTAGCTTCAAGAAAGTCAATAAATTTGTAGAAATATGACTGGAAGTTTATTTTTAATATGGGATTGGTACGAAATTTAGAACACATAAATGTATTTTTACAGCTTTGGGCACAATTGTTTAAAAAAAATTTGGACGATTGCACGTTAGCTAAAAAGTGGGAGAGACAATGCTGGGAGGAGGTACTTTACTGATAATCCCAGCGAGAGCAAAAACCGTTTTCGACTGTCCTGCCTATGAGTCTCTACGTAGAGTTATTTTCTTCCCCTTCACTTAATTTCTGTTCCAGACGTTGGGTGAAGCCCGAGGGGTCTCGCGGAAGGGGTTTGGTAGTACCACCAGCAGACCAAACGTCCAATGGAATGTCTCTACCGGCAAACATGGTTTTCTGGAAACGTGAAGAAATGCTAAGGCAGAGAAGTCGATTCTGTCTAGCACAGGAAAGACTTGAGCAGTAAAAAATGTAAGTCAAATCACGAATTATACAGTTTAGTCGCTACGATTTCGGGATGTTCTTTCGAAGTTGATTTACTTCAAATTTGATGAAAACAATTATTAGTGCAACTGTGCGATACATACATACCTTTTATGCTATATGCCATGTATAAATCTGTGACAGAGATAAGATTTCCTGGATAATACCGAGGTTCCCAATCGAATTTCGTTACAGTGCTTGTTTTCACCTGAACACAGTTCAATATCAAATCATTACTATAGGCAACACTAAGCATATATCCAGGTACATTGCAGTGTATACGTTATTGGCATGGTAAGACACTAGCACGTGAAATGTTGTTCGGGTAAGTGTAGAGAAAGCTCCGAATTCCTAATGTCTTAGTCAAAAAATGAGAAAAGTCATTTGCAATTATACTCAGAAGTCAATGAAATTTTATTTGCAGAAAAAAAAACAGCTACTTTGAGCTACCATTTATGGATTGATCAGAAAAAGTACGGAAATTGGTAATATCTCGTCTCATGTCACACCGCTACCTTGTTACTTGCAGAAGCAGTTGAATCAAGCTCTGTATCACTGTTGGACACAATTTTTGTCTCATTACCAAGAAGCTCAATGCATTCACCATCAAGCACCTTCTCGAGCATTCTGCAAAACATAACAAAAACTGTAACCAATCAGTAACTTATAAAAGGTTTGATTGCAATCTTAAAAAGCTTTCAGGTCAACAATGAGATTGAACAAGGAAAAATGTTTCGGTATAAACAACTAGCAATGCAAGTATTTTAACCTTCTCTAGGCTTTAGCTGGGGATCTGAAATCTTACAGTTTTAGGGACTAGACAATTGCATATATGGTGGTCTTTTAATATCTTTATCCAACCTAAATCTAAATTTCTAAAAATCCACTGACATTAAACACGTTGTCTCGAAAATTGGAAAATTTCCAACACACGCATATAAGGTCTCAAGATTATTAACTTGAGTTCTCTCCAGAAAGTAGTTTTAGAAACAATAATGACATAGAGTAGGTTGTACATGGTGTCAACTTACTGATGTGGAAACGTAAAAGGTTCGCTCTAAAATCTTCGTTAGAAATACTTTTTTTCTCAACTATCGGTACCTAAACCTCACATTTCAGGAAGAGGCTATACAACAGTACCAAGCAACTATAACGCTAATTCAATGAAAATTCAAATACAAAGCTTTGTGGGCTAAAATGCAACGACATTTTCTGAAAATAGAAAGAACGTTATTATTTCTTACATGATTTGTGTCAGATTGTCGCCGGGATTGCCGCCATTTTTATCATCATCATCACCCAAAGGCTTTTCGCTTTCCATAGTGTAATCCTGTCACATAAGTAACCATAAAAAGAGACTTCTAACCTCGGATTTTGAATTTTGAAAAAATCGACAACTCCAACATCTGTAGGTTGGCTATAGCAACATTAAAGATGCCTTCTTTGACAAACGCAGTTTGATTTTGACACGATTCAATCAACAACGTGGACTCTTGTTTTGTTTTATAAGAACAATTTTATACGAACATGAGGCTTATTTTTACTCAAAGTTTAAAAACAAATTAAGACCAATTCCAGACTCGGCATGAAAAAATAATTAAGAACAGAGAGTAAAATTTTAAAAATTCAAATAAGCAATTTCTGCTGTACAGTACCAAATTGCAAAGGCTACAGCAATCAGAGCAAGACTATTTCAATAACCATGATCAATTTTAAAGACAACTTTTAACCAAGCAAAAGTGAACTTATGTCAATAAGAATTTTCCTATAAAATCTACGAACAATGAGGTAGAAAATTTGTGACGATTTAAGAACAGCTAGCCTCAACCCAAAATTGAGTATAAAAAAGGGCATACTTACCAACTTTATGACTGAATCTTTGCTTGATTGATCTACTGCATCACCAGCCCCAAAGCGATTTGTTGACTCTTGCACTAAAGGCAACAGCATTTAGAAATGATAAACCATACTAGACTACCAGTGCAATTTGGAGATCGCTCGTACCCACCAACATTTAGTTTTAAAACTTAAAGACCTATTAAAAATGATTCGACTAATGATGAGACAGACGTTGATTTGTAGACATTTAGGCAAAATGCTGAAGCAAGATTTGTAAAAGTTTTGTTTCTTTGCATGCCTTTCTAGCAATGGTATAAACAAAGAGCAAAAGCATCTGTAAATATTTCATAACAAACAGTGTACAACAGCACAATGTTGAAATTGAAAAAATATTTAATTGGTTTTACTCATTAGGCCCAAAGAATCAAAACATGATACTTTTTATGGTATTATATCATTTTTCATAAAAAATGATTGAAACAAGCAAAGCAAAGAACAAAACAAACATACGAACCAGTTACATAAACAATTAAACAGTAGTGTACTTAAAGCTACATAACGTTTTTTTTTGTTGTTTTTTTTGTCCAATTAGTCCACTTGAGTTCACCAACTGGTTAATGCAATTATCCACATAAAACTAATCAAACAGCAAGATTTGCTTTAACCTGGTTGTTCCTTTCTTCAAAGCTTTTTTGTCTTTGACAAGTGTCAGACGAAAAGCTTTAAAGCAATGAACATCCTGACTAATGCAATGCTAAAGTTCCGTTCCACCAATCACCTTTTTAAAAGAGCAAGAATGACATTTCTTGAAACACAGAGATACTCACATGATGATTCAACTGATCCGCTTATCTTCAACATTTCTTTGAGCACGCTGGCCATACTATCGTTGCCATTGGGCAAACCATTCGCTACATTATCCATTCTAAACTACAAACTTACAGCCTGCTAACAACACAAAAATGCACATCACATATATATACTACAACATTCAAAGGAAAAAAGTCTATCCAAACATTGTAATCTTAACGAAAAATAAAGCATTCAAAATGTTTAGTGGGGCGAAAATAGTAAAAATATAAAAAGCAAAATAAAAAACAAAGAAGGATATTACTTCCATACACAATTTTCTGGACTGGTTTTACAGTAGCTAATGAGTACCATACAGTAGGAAAGAAAAATAACGAGTGGCAACCTATAATATGTAATCATTAAGCGGATTTCTTTCAGCAAATCAGCATATTTATTAGGCACATGCCATTTCATTTTTGAATTTTCCATTGTTTTATTGGGAAATCACCGATTTTTTGAGTGCAAGCCAATTCACCAAAACCTAAAAGGGAACATTGGTGGCAAATGCTAACTACAGTACGCACTCAAAAATTCAGTTTTAAAAAAGCTTTTTCATATGATTGAAAAGCATCTTAAGGGTAGTAAATACTGTTGCTCATAAACCCAATAGCTCATAACAACTAGCTAAAATAATTAAATAGCTAATTAAAACCTATCATTTGGTCAAGCAATTAGCACACTAGTCTCTGAAGCAACGGCTTTGGCATGCAATTCCCAGTCGAGCAAATTAGATATCGATACATTGCTGCTAACAGTTTGTCACTGCTTCTAAATTTCTTTAAAGAGTAAACTGTGTTGCTCAGATACAATGATGTAAAAATGAGACCTGGCAAGTTGCTCAGATACATCTGCTTCAGTATAACCTGATTATCAGAAGATATGATTTTGATAAGACTTAATCAAAAAAAGTTGAGTAAGCTGAATTTGTTTAGTTATGCCACTCCCAATCAAGTATTTAGTTTACAAATTTTTGTATTAATATTGTTGAGTTCCAAAAATTTTATAATTTGCTTAAAACTAATTCTGCATTATAATTAAACAATAACATACCAAGCAAGCATCACACAATTATTTAGAAGTACATGCGAAAATTGTGCATTACATACAAAATAATGTACCATTTCAAATACAATAATGCACCAACAAAGTTCCAACTCTTTAAAAGCATTCAAAGCACAGTTTGAAAATTAAGCATAGAATATTACTACAAAAATAACCACCTCCTTAAAAGTGATTCATTAAAATTGTAAATAAAAGCAGATAAGTGATATTACTTGTAATGTTAATGTAAACCACACAAATCAACAAATGCAGTTCAAAAAAAGCACAATTTTGAAACAAGCAAATAATATCAAGCAAGTACCATTAACACTTACCAAACTTACAATGTTTTAAAAAAGCAACATAACATTTTGCTACTTAGACACAATTGACAAATGACGATCCACATTTCAAAAAAAATGGCCCCAATATTGAGATGAAATGTTTAATGACCAATTTGGTATGCTTAGTGGGCCTACTAACTGATGGGCTACTTTATTTTAACAATTACTGATAAGGAAAACAAGCATGATGAAAATTTTAATGTAGTGAAACAATTTGAATGTTCGAGTCAAATATATGCAAGTTCAATGAAGAAAACTGGAAGTTTAATCAAATTATATCTGCAAGCAAAGTCCCACTAGTGGCGGACCATCTTTTATCGCTATTGTTTCAAAAATAGCAATAAAAGCAACTTCATAAAATTACTATAACAAATGAACACTCCAGATTACAATCAAACTATATGAAAAACAAAGACACATTGTAAAATTAATTGCATAAGCAGTGAAACACAATTCTATCAAAATGTAGAAACCATGATGCACCAAACGCTTTAACTTATGAATAGCAAAATTTGATGCCAGTACCTAGGTCTGAATTATTTGTGCAACATAACAAAATTAATTTGCTACCTGATATTTTGGAAAATTATGCTGTATTACAAATTCTATCACAAAAACTTGATGTTTATAAAATGACGCATAAAAACATGAGTATCTTAAGCTGGACTGCATTTAAGACCATAAGGTGGGACCTGAAATGTGGTTTACAAGTCTTAACTGTTGATCTGCAACTATAAACTAAAACTAAACATAAACTGAGTAAACTTAAATCATAATATAAATCAGATCATCATGATAAAATAAGAACACATACAAATTCTGCATTACAATGCACAAAATTCTTTAAACACTGCTGAAGATATGAGCATAAGTTAGCAGTAACCAAATCTTTAAGTTGGCAAAGTCCAATATTTTGGTTGCTAGCTAAAACTGAAACAAGAAACTACATAAAACAGAGTTGAAGCATAAAGAGGCTGGTCTATACCAGCTGGAAAAATAGCAATTAGCAATTAGATAAAATACCATTCAGAGTCAATCGCATTTGATGAGCACAAGTTGCTATTTCAAACATTTTATCTACCATGTCCTGCATGGCAGAGACAGATGGCCACTGCAAAGCGGCAAGTTTAGTGGAAGCAACTGTTCGTTTTAAGGCGCTGCACATGGTAGAACACTGTTCCTTGATAGCATGTTTTGCTGGTCTAAGAGACAAATGTTGATGGACACAATCTCCAACAAACACTAGCTTATGTGCACACAAAATCACATGTTTTCCAAGTGCAACAAATGATGGAGGTGGTTTTCGACTGTCAACTGCTTGAATAAAACTATCAATTGCAATTGACAATGCTGTAACCAAATCAGGCACATCAATTTCTAACTTTTTCAAAATTTCTTTTTCTTGAACATCTAAACTGTAAACTTCTATTCTGGGGTGAGAGACCTCTTTTTCCAAGGACAAGAGTTGAGTTTTTCTTTTGTTTAAACCAGAAACAGAAGCAGGCTTCTTGCTGGAATTTTGCTCAGTTTCTTCACACTCATTTTCATCAGGAAGAGCAACATAGTCATAATCATCAAGCCATCCTTCTTGCTCACTAGTTTGGACAGCTTTTGTTTGAATAGGTGATTTTATGGTAGTGTGAGGAACCGCTGGAAGTGGTCGAGCTTGCAGAGCCCGTATTTCCTGAACAGGTCGAGCAATGCTTTCAGAACTTACTGATTTGGTAGGAACCGAATGAACAGCTAGTGTGTCAGTACGTTTTCGAAATATGTACTGAGCATGGGTGTGTAAATATACTGCCATTTGCGATGCATCGTCTGACACTGCTCGAGAAGTCATAACAAAACTATCAACTTCATCCAAAATGGTGCCATCTTCCGTGTTTCCGTCCACCACTAATTTACTTAAACTCCACTCACAGCTATCAAGATCATTCAAGGCTCTTTGCATCATCTTTAAGTCTTCTTCAAGAGGGATAAGTAATCTCTGTAGCCCAGCTTGTACTTGTGATGGAGCTTTGTCTTTATTTGGGCGTCCAGAACAAGCATTGGCAGTGGCTCCTCTGGCATAGAGCAAAAATTCATTAACTGCTATAAGGACTTCAACAAAAGATTTCTGAACATCATGGACTTTGCCACTGATATTTTCAGCTTTTCTCCAACTTTCTTTTACCAAGGTTAGGAGCCTTGAGACAGCATCTTCTAAGCTTTGTTTCAAGCTAATTAATTCTTTCAATCCCTCTTCCATGTTGTAATCTAGATCATTTTGTGGTAGCTGCATGTCAGAAGTAAATCTACTAAATGAATTTCTTGAAGTAAAAGATGCACGATCACTTTGCATTGGTGCTGAGTCAACAACATCGTTTGTTAATGATAAACGCTGCAATAATCCATCAACTTCATCTTTTGGACTTGTTTTTGTTATAGATCCATTATCTCTAGAAACCTGTGGAGGTACATCATACACAAATTCATTTTTAGATTCCTTTGCTTCTGTGTAATGAAACTCGGCAGTAGCTCTAAGAGATTCTTTCATTTCTCGCTTCATTCTTCTTAAACTGTTTAAACCTGAGGGTATCACAGTTCCTCCAGCCATTCTGTTTGACTGTGGAATATCATAAACCACATCCGACTCCACAGACTCATGTCTTGCAGACGCATATCCAAGAGCATCACTCCTAAGTGCTGATGGAGGAACATCATAAACTTCTTCCGGATTAAGCATCGGTATCATGTCACTAGCACCTCCTCTTCTTGGAGGTACATCATAAACATCACTTGGTTGATAGTCTCTAGAAACAAGAGGAGGTACATCATACAGCTCTCTTGGATTTGGAGCAACACTCAAGCTACTTGGAACATTATAAACCTCTTGAAAGTCATCAGCTTGAACAAGTGATGAAGTAGGTTTGTTATAAACATCTTCACGAGAGGATCGCAGCCAAGCACTGGCTTTTGGCACATCATAAACTTCATTTGGCGATGTGCTCCCATCTACAGCATCCAAACGACTTTGATATTGTTGTCTAGGGATATCATATTCTTCGTCTTCGTCTTTTGATAAATTCATCCAAGCATGAGAAGGCGGAATGTCATAAGCACTATCAGACATTTTTCTAGGACCACTACTTGTACTCCATGTCCCAGGTAAAATTCGAAGTCGATTTCCAGGTGCAATTCCTTGCCTTCCATGCAAAGAGCATAGCCACCAGCCTTCTAAACCATCTGTGTTCTGTTCCAATACAGAGACAATATCTCCTCGACGAAATCTTAATTCATCTTTTGTTTCGGGTTCATTGTCATAAATAGCTTTAGCTAAAACAACACTACTTTCCATAATTTCTTGCCAGTACACTGGTACATAAATATAAGTTCTATACTAAAGTCGATCAATACTTTGCTGTAATAAATTTAAAAAATAAAGCTTCAAATAGGTAAATATGTATTTAAATGCTTAATAAATTGTGAACCTAAAGCAGTTTAGCATCGAAGAGAGGTGGACATTTAGACCCAGTCTTCACCTTTTGTGCAATCACATGCATATTGCATAACAGGCACAAGCATATTTTTTTATCGAAGTGATTTGGCGCAAGGAACGGGCGCGCTGCCTTTTCTTAAATAAACAAAGATCCCGGTGACGTCACTTGTTTTTGAAAACTTTTATTTTGATTATTATACTTATAGTTTAGAGTTAGATTTTTTAAGTTTTATTGCAAAGTATCAGTGCACAAAACATGTGCCAAGATTTTTTATTCAGGGGACTGACTGTAGAGCCATTCTTTATTTATTATATTTTAACAAATTTTTACTGGTAAGTTGGTACGATATCTGCTGCTAAGTAACTAGTCAGCACTCCAGGTAAGCTGAATTTTAGTTTGCGATGAACAAAACATATGCTTGCACAGTTCACAGTCATTATTTTTCACCAAGAATCAATTGGGAGCAGATAGTTGGCAGGCTATAGGCCTATTAAGCCTACACAGTATCAACAACTTATCTGTTTATGAAGTTAATAGGCCAAAGCAAGAAAATTCCAAATTAGTTCTAGATAGTGTATACTGATAAGCCCTTGTTTTTTTGTGATAACCATTATCCACTTATATTTTCACACCAACTGCCTATTTTGTATCACCATTCTGATTTGTCCAGCTAAAAAATGGATTTGAAAAGTAAAAATTCTATAAAAATGAGCGAATTAATAACAGAACAAGGTGTTAGTGAATCAACAATGGTTCACTAAAAACAAATTATAGCTTTGTGAGAAACAAACACTGAAGAAGCAACAACATTTATCTGTACTCACAGCAGATCAGCTATACTACAAACAGTTTAGTAAAAAGGAGCATAATTTTGCATGAACAAAACAGTGTATTTATTGGTAGGCTTACTCCTATTAAATGGGTATCTGGTAGCTAGTGTACTCGTAGTATATATAGAGCTCTTCTTTTCATTTTTTTTCAAAATTTAATCCCAGACTTCAATCTAAGATTTTTTTGTCCATCTCTAATCTGGGCAGTGGGTTGTATTTTGCTTTGGATTTTTGAACTAGAAATAATCTTTTTTTTCTTAGCTCACCAGCTCACAGTTTAAAAACAACATAAAAATATTTTTTCTCAAGGATTAAGGAATGCACCCAACTTTTGGATCTTACCACATAAAAAGTGCGCACTTAATTAATTTATTTACAGTAGACCTATTAAAGTATTTAATTGTGATTAAGTAATAAATCAAAAGCAAATATAAAAACACGAAGTGGCTAGGTTTATAATAGATAACATAACCCCCATAAAGAGAATAAGAGAGCAAAGAGTGAATGCTCATTTGTTCCTTTATTCTTTTTTATTTTTTAAATAACCAAGTGACTTGGCGCACAGAAACTTGCGCAGTTTAATCAATAAAATTTCGGTGACGTCACTTGTTTTCCGAAATTTTTATTTTGATTCCCGCTATATACTACAGTTATAGGTCTAGGTTAAGGTTAGGCTTAGAATTAGGGTTAAGTTTTTTAGGCTTTATTATGAACTGAAAATCAAATCAGAACCGAAATAATAATAATAATGAAATAAGTTATACCATGTCAATAACAAGTGCAAAAAAGAATATAAATTGTGAAAGTAATAAGCGTAAACCATTGCGTCGACAGACGACAAGTCGATAAGATACAATGAAAAATAAAAATTTAGAGATAAATCATATATGTAAGTGAAACTTTATCATGAAATGCATCAAATACTGTAAACTTTATTATGAAATGTCTGCGTGCACGGAACAAGTGCCAAGCCTTTTCCTTTGAATTATCGTTGGTTGTCTTTAAGTATGAGCTGTTGCTTTATTTTCGGCAGCTCTGCGATTTGTGTATGAGTGCGCGTGCATTCTTGTTCTTTCCTTCTCTCCAATCTAAGCTATTCCCCAGATCTAGCCCTATCCTGTGTTCCCTCTAACTTTACGGCAAATTGGCAAGTGCCCAAATTTTCTTTGAACAATTGTGCCCAAAGCCCTAAAAAGACTTTTATGCACCCTAAATTTTGTACCAATCCAGCATTAAAGTATACCAAATGGCTTATTTCCACACTTTTGTCGAGTTTTCTACCACTATATTTACTGTATTGCCAAAAACATTTGCCCTTGCTCCAACAAATCGCCAATTTGCTGAAAAAATCGGCTTAGTGGGAACACTGGCCCAAACCCTAATGAGTGCACACATGAGAGGAGCAAGGGCATGCGCACGCTCCTACACGAGTCGCAGAGATTCTGAAATAAAGCTGACGGCTTATACTAGGCTATAGTTAACAACACCCTTATCGTTAGGGTTTGGGCTAGATTTTGAGTTTGGGTTACGATTAACATTAGGGTTAGAGTTTAGGTTAGGTTTAGGATTTAACACTAGGATAGCGATTTTTTTAATCTTACGTAACGTAACACTAGCCTCTGCCATAAACATATTCTTGATTTTTGTTAACTTTCTTTTGGCAAATTTATTAAAAATGGCTAAATTGTCTCTCTTGCTCAACTCAACAAACAGACCAACCTTTGGTAGTAAAAAGCAACTGAAAAAAGCGCGGATGAATATTTCTCATTTTCGTTTTATTCTCTTTAACTTGAAAATTTTCGGTGAAATAGTCACTACCTAACAATAATTAACACTGTAAATGAAAAAGATGGCTAAGCACTTAGTAAGTAAGCTAATGCTTTTGCACCATCAGTCAATGCGCATTGACAACTTTAACTTGAAGCAATGATGGAAACAATCATTAGTCATTACCACCAATGAGGGTATCTATGCTGAAGGGCAAGAAAAAGATACACTGACATTAAATTGTGGCTCTTCTTAAAACAGAATAACTACTGTACTTTACAGGAATAGGTTGGCTTGAGGGATTAGGTGATAAAAACTAAAATCACATGAGAGAGATTTTCAAATTAACAATCTGAGATTCATTAATTCACTGTTCAGACAACTGTAGACTCAACCAGTCCATTAACTAAACAAAACCATATTGATGCAACTTTTAGAAGTGATAAATTAAAATTGAGAACAGAATGTTAGAATACAGAAATTTAGAATTGCAAAATTTAAAATAATCGAACTGTTACGTGCAGCGCTAGGCTATTAAGTGCTACAATTTGTGGATGTCATTAAGTACGAGCCGTCGCTTTTTTTTTTCGGAAGCTCTGCAAATCGTGTATGTGCGCGCGTGCACAGGTGCACTGTCCTTCTCTGCGATCTAAGCTATTCCCCAAATCTACCCCTAATGACTGCTTGCATGAGAGGAGCAAGAGCGTGCGCACACTCATACACAAGTCGCAGAGATTCCGAAAAAATGCGGACAGCTCATACTTAACGACGTCCCAATTTATCTTGGCTTTTATCTTCTTTCGTATTGATAGTCGTCCATGGATGCCTTTGCTAAGATAATGGCTATCAGTATCAGGGTATAGCCTAGAGCGTTGGATAAAGTAATGGTCCGATGGTATGCATTAGGTGCCTTCTCCCACACCAGACACAGGAAAAATGTAACCACTTAGTCAAATTTTTATTAGCAAATTACTTATTTACGAGGCTATTAATAGCATTTTCTTTTACTGTTTAACTTTAGTAAGAACAAGTTAAATTATTATTGACTTAGGCATTGTTTACCACCAAGCTCTGCTACCGGTAACAGATTTCATGTTCACAGGTTCATCTCGATTTCAGACGTAATTGACACACTTACATCATCTGATCACATTGTAACAGCCTAGGCCTATCATTAATTTAGTCATTTCAGATTTACCAGATAAGGGCACAAATTTGAGGTAGGCCTACCGTATTGTAGGCTATGTAGTGCAGAGTGTATCGCTCACTGTCTATTGTCTGCTGATTGTTACACAATACAGCACTGAGTAGGCCGACAGAGTAAACCAAGGCTACCGACTTTAGCCTAGGCATAGCCTTTTAGAACATTAGATCAGTCAAGTCAGAGAAAAACTGATGCCACGGCTGATGCTTCGTAGCCATGCTTCGCATACAGTACCGATAGGCTACATCTTTTATTACCGGTATCTTTCTTTTCCCGCACGGGGTGAAAGGTATTACTGTAGGCAGTGGTGGGCAGTAACTAGTTACAATTGTAACTAGTTACTGTAACTAGTTACTTTTTTAGTAACTGTAACTGTAACTTCGTTACTTTTTTTCAGATGTAACGATATTTGTAACTAGTTACCAGTTTAGAGCCCTAAAAAAAGTTACAGTTACTTTTTGTACTACATGCTTTGAAGCAAATTACAGATTTTTTATGAATTCCATTCAAAATAATTGTATTACACTGGCAACACAGGACGCACGGTCGCATGTCTGATCAACCATTACCTTTTATCCATATTTTCTTTACTGTGTTCACTGGACTATACATGTGGTTGCTGGTTAAAGTGAAGGCAGTGATAGTTTTCCAACTTCGCTTTCTGGTGATTGAAACCGTTTGGGGGATTCAGGGCTGAGTAGGCCACAGCTGTACTAGCAATCAGTGTTAGGTTGCAATTTCAATATAATACTACCCTACCATCTAGCAATGGCGGATTTATGGGGGGGATGCGCGTCCCCCCTCCACCAGCCTAAAAGTAACGATTTCGGCCGAAAAATCAGCCTCTATTTCGAATAATTTGGCTCCATTTCGGGATGCATCCCCCCCCCAACCAGCCCAAACCTAACGATTTCGGCCGAAAATTCACTCTCAATTTCGGTGAAGACCTTTTTTTTCTTTTTTTTTTTGGAGACCACCTGATTTTGGGCGAAAAAAACGTTTGAATTTCCGATTTCGGCCGAAAATTCACTCTCAATTTCGGTGAAGACCTTTTTTTTTTTTTTTGGAGACCACCTGATTTTGGGCGAAAAAAACGTTTGAATTTCCGATTTCGGCCGAAAAATCACTCTCAATTTCGGTGAAGACATTTGAATTTTTGAGGTTTTGTGCTTCAAATCCCCCCCACCAAAATTTTCTAGATCCGCCACTGCCATCTTGTGCAGTAGTGGAGAGACTATTTAGTTTGGGTAAAGATATCTTAAAACCAAAACGCTGTGGGCTCAGAGACAAACACTTTGAAATGTTAGCCTTTTTGAAAGGTATTTAACTGATTTCTGTTTTCAAAATTTTTGTAACTATCAGTGGATATTTTTAGATCTAGCTAGTCCTTTTTTCTTTGCATTCTTACACGAATGCGATCTTGAAAGTTGATGCATGAAATTTAATGCTTTGACAAAACTAAATTTCGTGACAAAGAAACATTCTTGGTTTGGTCTTAATATACTTTCGAGACAAACAGACGTAATCTGGCAAGTGCCGACAGGCTTGTATTTAGTCCAAATTTTTAATCACTAAAAGAAACTGTAACTTGTAACTGTAACTTGTTACTTTTTCAAATTTGTTACTGTAACTTAGTTACTTTTTTTTGCCAAGTAACTGTAACTTGTAACTAGTTACTTTTTGAAAGTAACTTGCCCACCACTGACTGTAGGCTATTTCAAACTGATCGAATTCAACAGCAATAAAGTCACACAGCAATAGAGATTTAATCAAGTTTACTTAATGCTTAAAAAAATCGGCACGGCGCAAAAACCAGCCAAAACTCGCGACAGTTAACCTTTTTGCATAAGGTTTTGCAATGGCGTTGATGAAAATTTTTAGAGGTGGGCACTCGGTACTTAAAAGTACCGACAGTATTGAAGAATTTTCCTGCCGTCGCCAGCATATAAGGTCGAACGTTCGTCTTATATACACCTGTTTTTGAAACCGTATCACCTAACGTGTATCAAGTTACCATTTCAAAAGTTGAATAGTTATTGCCGCGCTTACTCATAAAGGGTACGAAGCAGGGAGCCCGGAGACTACCCAGGGCATGAACTCACGACCCGCGCAGTCATAAAAAAATTCACACAGCATGCAATAAGCCTATGTCAACAAATTATTTGGTTTTTCTGCCACAGCATGCTGCTTAGGAAATTGATGTCTGAAATTATTGTCTCTAGAATGTCATTTGGGTGTGGCCAGTTTTTAGCTTTAATAAGATAACAAAAACTATACCTTTTTTCTGTGTGTGCTTTAAAAATCGCAATTTGCTTTGTTTCTATTGATTCAGTGAAATTTTGAGATACGTTTAACTTGTTGATGCATTTGCTAGTGCTGGCAGCGCATCTATTAAAAAACCCATCTGCCCCTGTCTACTCTGTCTTTGCCCGTCTGGCGAAATGCTTTTGATTGACTGTTTTCTTTGCTTGCAATAAAATTGTCTGTTGAGGAAATAGGCGGGTTGGGAAATTGATCGACTAATCAATTTCCAAGATCTGAGTTCTCTGGGTCTGAGTTATCCAAATATCGATACTGATACTTTGCTAAAAAAGTAACGACGGCAGTAGCGTAGCCAGGGGGGCCGGGGGGCTAAAGCCCCCCCCATTGGCATGTCGACCAAAATTCAGAATGGGAAAAACACTACGTTTTTAGCACTTTTGAGACTGTTTTATGTACTGAAGTGGACTAAATAGTGATTTAAAACATCTTTTGAAACATATATTCAGAGGGGGGGCTAATTTGTCAAACACAAAACTAACTAATGAATGAAAACTGCAACATCTTGACGTCCGTAATGAATGAAAACTTTAAAAAATGGTAAGAAATTAGCAATCAAATTTGATCGCAAGTGTAAAAATGCTAAACATAGGTATCATCAACAATACTCTAAACTTAGAAATAGGGCGGGGGCTATTCAGTACTAGTTAATTACCAATCGATCATTTCTCTCAAATCTCTTTTCATCAGTCCCCTCCCCCAATTATTTTTCTCTATAAGCTGTATACGAAATAGATTACTCCGTGTGAGTTTTATTGAACTATTCGATTTTATAATTTACCAGCATCTAAACAAGAGAACTAACATTTTACCATGAGCCACCTCCCAAATAGCCCATTTATGCCACCAGTTTAATCATGTTTGCTCTGCCAATTTCTAAGTCACGTTTTAAAAGTCTTATTTTTTAATCAAAATAGCCCTAAAATGAAGTTATTTTTGCAAAAAAATGCAAAATTTTCGAGCGCTGGGGGCCCCGCCCCCAGTGCCTCCGGCGGCTGGGGGCTTTGCTCCCAAACCCCCAGCCTCCGGCGGCTTTGCTCCCAAACCCCCACCCCCAGACCCCCAAAACAGCCCCCCATTGCGAATTTCTGGCTACGCGCCTGAACGACGGTACCGACCCCATAAACATTGCCATGTGTAATAAACGAGTAAAACACGTGTTCACCAACCCCAGTTAGACGTGTAAAACCCGTGTACAAAACACGGGTTTTTCACGACGTTTTGCACCAACGTCACCCGTGTTTTGGTACGTGTTTGCTACGTAACCCTAACACGTGTTTGCTACGTAACCCTAACACGTGTTGACTACGTGTTTTTAACACGTAAAAAATACGTGAATTGGACACGTGTTTTAAACATTGCCATGTGTAATAAACGAGTAAAACACGTGTTCACCAACCCGTTAGACGTGTAAAACCCGTGTACAAAACACGGGTTTTTCACGACGTTTTGCACCAACGTCACCCGTGTTTGCTACGTAACCCTAACACGTGTTGACTACGTGTTTTTAACCCGTAAAAAATACGTGAATTGGACACGTGTTTATTATCAATTCTTGACTCGTGTTCGACTCGAGTTTTTACGCGATTGCGACACGTGTTTTAACAACAATTTTCGACACGTGTTTGACTAACAGTTTTTACGTGATTTCGATACGAATTTATCATCGGTTCTTTATACGATCCTTTAAAACTTCTGATAGATACGCGAAACACAAGTCTTGATCAGAATGTTGCACGATAAACTGTTCGTAAAGCTACTATAAATTTTTGTCACAAAAAGCTACTAATTCAGCGTGTTTTGTTAAAACTTACTGGCGCCTTCTAAAGCGATCAGTGATTTTGTGTTTCCAGCTTGCTATCACTAAGTATAAACACTTCGACGTATTCTACTGAATAATATAATTTCATATACAACATGCTCAACAGCTGAGTTTATCAAACATTTATTTACAAACCCAAATAAAAAACATAAAAAACACTAGTTCATACAACAGGTGGCTTAGGCCTTTGCAGTCTCTTGGTTGCAGATTTTACATATTCTTGTATCACTTTTTAGACAAGGGGATTTATAACTTTCGAATCCGCTGTACGTACAGCAGCTGCAAAGCAAAATAAAACATATGAAAACAGGTAGCAAAATTAGAAATATATTAATCGAAATTGGCAAGAATTAGTAGACTCTGACTCCCGACTATTCCGAAAAAATTTGTTTTTAGAGAAAGCAGATAAAATCATTGGGATTTCTACAAACGACCATTAACGTCAGCGTTGCAAACTTGAATCGACCATGTACATTAAATCCGAGCTACGGTTTAGCCAAACGTTATATCAAAACAATGCTCTGAGCACAGACAAAAAACGAGCTTGCTATTTTATTTCTTCAGAAAAAACGCGAAAATTGTCTGCTTTATGCTGACATACTCCGCGAAATGTTCACATGATTTTACATTAGCTGGTTGTCAATGGAGTGGATATTTTAATTCGCTGCGGAGAGAAATTTCTTTTGTTTGTTGTTGCGTGTATTGCTAATATTTGCAAACATATTTTGAAGTTCTAAACGTAAAAAAGTGAGCTTAGGGAAAAGTTTAATTTCCCGCTAAAATTTATTTCATCAGTTAGCACCAGTAAGCTATTAAAGGATGAATTATCTGATAAACTTCAATGTTTAGGAACCATGAAATTACAACTAGCGATAGCTGCGTAATAATACAAAAAATGACGAAGGCTAATAACAAACGAGCCAAGTCAACTGACCGCGAACCAGTGGTTTCGTTACAGTGATTTGGTCACTCATTTCGTCGCAGTGATTTCGTCACAAAGTGAGGGTTTGGGCAAGATGGCTCTGGCGATAGTAAAAATATATTTAGGATCGCCCTTCTCAGCCAATCGGCGTTGCTCGTGGTCAGTTTGTTTGCGGTCAGTTTGCTCGCGGTCAGTTGTCGTGGACCCAATAACAAACGAACTGGCTGCATTTATGTTGCCTACTGCAAGCAGCAGCAATAGTAGGTATTGGAAGCTAATAGCACTTTTACATTACGCTTACTCATTCTTTCCACACAGAGACTCAAAAATAAATTTTGCATTAAAATATTAGTAATGCAACAGTATTTATTAACCATACAGTAGGTTCAGTTTCACTCCAAACATTTTGTATTGTTAAACTGTACAACTATTTTTTGCCTCTGTTGCAGCATAACAAGCTCTCAAGCAATCAGGTTTTATTCCCACGGTCCAGCTTGTTTTTATCACACTCTCACAAATTATCAAAATTGGCGAAAGGCAGCGATATGTAACCATCTTTACTTCGCACACATTTTGTTTTAAAGTATATACTGTGATAAATACCCGTAAAAAATCCACCAACATGATTAACAAGGCGATGACATTCTGTGTCGTATGTCTTAGGCTGTTTATCATAGTTTTGATTGTGCCCTTAGACTCAAGGATACTGGCTATAGCTTATCATTAAATTCTCAGTGCATAGTCCTCCATGAACTAACTGTACAAACATATTAAAAAAAAAAAACAGTGGAAGCTTTCGAAAAACATGCACGCCGTGAAAGTGAAAGCTGATTGGCGGAGAGGTTACGCCATGTTATGACGCTGCAAAACTACTGAAGAGTTTTTTTTTCACAAGGGAATAAACCTAATGTATAGCGAAAACACACTGTGGTAATACAACACAACAAACAACCTGAAACGGCGTAATTATTTCTCTCCTCAGGACTTGAAATATCCACTTCATTAAAAATCAACCAACGTAAAAATTATTTGAAAATTCCTCAGGTACGCCATAGAGCAGACAATTCACGGGTTTTCTTTTAAAAGTTAATAAGCTATTTCTTGATATAAAATTTAGCTAGACCGGATCTCGGCTTTAAGGGAAATTAGACATCTCTCAAACAGATTGTTTAAAAGGAATGGAGTTAACGCAAGAAAAGACTATCTATACATTACACTTATTTTAGAAACCCGATTGATTTTGCCTGCTATCCTCCTTTTTACAACTTATGGCTCGAATTTCGACTTCTGACTTTAAAACTAGGCAAAGAATTCCATTCTAATTCCCAATTGAGTAATGGAAAAATTTATAATATTCTACAAAAAACGTCCAATTCCTAATCCTGCTTATGCTAAAGCGAATTATACCCTTAAAATATGAAGCCGGAAACTGACTTTATATGGTCTACGGGCCAAGTGATTATCGTGCCGAATAAAATGGTTATTTATTTCAACACGGATAAGTTTATACCAGGAACAATATAAGGAGTTAACCTTTTAAGAAACCCAAACAACTATAACAACTTACCATTCAAAATTTCTTCAATGTTGCTGCTCTTCAGGCCATGCTTTTGAGCCACGCTAGCCCAACCAGTTAAATTTTTCCATTAACACATCCGTGAATATGCATGAAAGCATTTCGCGGATGCTCTTTTTAGGATCCTTGGAGAAGTAGCGTTGTAAATATGTTACCTAAATAAAAAACGGTCCACTTATTTATATTTAATCTTACTGATAGTTGACGCTCGAACGCAACAAAAATTAACCGGCATACACAGAATCACAGGCTTATACTACCAAACTAGCGAGAATCCGTAGCATTTCAAGTAATTCTTTTATAGCTTAATGTCGAAGTCGACTTGCACTTCTTATAAAGCACCATCTACACTATGCGCAAGGTTTTTGTGTGTTTAACGTGCATACGAACGAGAGCGAATCAAATCATAGTGTCAAGACTGAACCACATTTTCGCCAACCACACGCCCATATTCGGCATTTTTTCGTATAAATTCTACGCAAAGCCAAAGTGCAGCTAATCGCTGCAGAAAAGTGCAGCTAATCGCTGCAGAGCGAAAAAAATTTTAAACCTAGTCTCGCTCAAGCGACCGCGCCTGGTCGAACGTAGAGCAACTTCAAGTAACACAATACAACTAAAAAGTGAGCATGCGCTAACTAAAAATTGAAGCAGAGTGTAGACAAGGCTAAAAAACGGCAAAAAAGTCACATTTTTGTTATTTTTATACAACATTGCAAGAACAAAATATATCTTACCAGCTTTTTTTGAGACTCAACACATTCTAGCTGCGTGGATTCCAACTTTTCAAAGACCGTCATTTCGCCCATCGGAAGCGAAAATTCTTCCGGACATCCAATTACCAGAACGGATGCAATCGCAACTGCAGGGCATTGCCCAATCTTGGACAAAATAGCATCCAATTTTTGATGAACGGAATTAATTTCTTGTTTCAATTCTATCCGAGTAATTCGAGTTCGACGAGCTAAAATATTGCAAAATAATAAGGTTTTGTAAAATTCCAAACTTTTTTCTAACATTTTAAATGTTTAGATTTACGTCTACCGCAATTATGGTTCAAATTTTACTATTTTGGTAACTTAATACTTGGCACAAGTCCTTTTTTAGTTTTTACCTCCGCTAACATGCTAGACTAAATTTACAATAAGGGTACCAAAACTCAACATATTTGCATGAAGATAACCGTACATAACAGTTTTTTTATAAGTCTGGTACTTAAAAAACATAATGAGCAGAATTTGACTCGCTCAATATTCGCAGTACGCACAGAGCTGGACAGCGCTGTTTCGAGCTTTTAGCTCTCATCGGCAGCCCTCAGCTATCTTTTCAAAGGTATTCCCAGCTGAACAAACATCTTGGCCTAACTGGCAAACCTTAATGGCTTGCAGAGAGGCAGATGGTTAGTAGGGAATAAAAGTTGACATGGCTTCCCAGGAGTCGACCACGAAGGACGTCAAGATGTTGCAGATTCGCAGTCCGGTAAGTTATTTC
Source organism: Trididemnum nubilum (assembly GCA_963965965.1). Taxonomy (NCBI): domain Eukaryota; kingdom Metazoa; phylum Chordata; class Ascidiacea; order Aplousobranchia; family Didemnidae; genus Trididemnum; species Trididemnum nubilum. The sequence goes on along the minus strand of OZ014479.1, from coordinate 25,445,253 downwards.
TAGCAAGTATTTTATGCTCAATCGAAAAAAATTAATATACGAATGTTGTTTTTTTTTGCATTATTTCTGGTTCTTTTTGAAAAATTCTTAAATTAAAAGTACACTGCATATGTTACTCTTAATCACTCCAATATGCTATTGCACGTAGCCACAAGCCTTGTTTAAATAGCCCAAAATTATCGTCTTTCTCCGCGTTTAATTTTATTTTAGATATCTCACAAAGATATTACAACGATAAAAAAATTGATCATTTTGGAAATCGCGAATTAACATATTAAAAAATATACAAAACATACAGTAAAAAAAGAAATTATGGCAGCGGTATGCAGCTTCGCCGAGCATGAAGTCGCGCAAAGCTTAACAGTACCATATTATTGAGTAGTGAGCGCCTTAATCGTTAGGGCTACATCCAAAATTCCACAGAAAACAGTATCGTACCTTCCCTGCATAACGAAACCAGTTTTTCATCATGATCATCTTGGTTAGAAGAAGAACTAAAGCAATTTCGTTCGCTTTTTCATCTTGGTTAAAAGAAGAACTAAAGCAATTTCGTTCGCTTTTTCCTTCAGCTTCCGCCAGTGCAGGTACTTCATCAATTTGAAAATTTTCTGAAACAATCAGAAGCTGATTTCAGTCAAACGGATCTATACAAAAAGTCGACCGCGTGGCCAAGAGTGGAAAGGCTACGGTTTTTTAAACCCCCACCCTGGTCACGTTGTTGCCACATTGGATAGAACGTTTTACGATGATTATCTCTGGTTTAGAACAATCAGCAAATTTAGTGGGCAAGATATCGAAGAAATCCACAGGAGCATTGGACCATCGAAAATCCCTTATGCAAGTGCGGATTTCTCCGAGCACCTAAATTACTGCTTATCGCAACGAACAATGTGCGGATTGTGCAGGACAATAAACATGCAGCAACTACAAATATCAACGAAAAGGAGCAAAATCTACCTGTTTGCTCATTATTGATGATAAAATAGTAAGCATTTTTAAGATCTGGAAGATAGGGCTGATAGCTCTTTCCATGCCTTATCGATCAAAATAATGAATTTCCGAAAACAAGACAGCCTTGCACAACCCAAAGGGACTTACAACTTAAGAGATCTCTCCATTAAATTTATCTGCAATGTGATTCCCAACCTCAAGAGTTTTTACAGTTTCCAGTATAGCAGGAATTTGCGGTACTTTTGGAGTACCAAGTGGCGTGAGTCTTGGGAGGTCAACTTTCAAATATTAGAACTAGAAGAACCTTGCTCCTCATCAGACTCCACCAGTCTTCTCGGTTTTTTAGCAACAAAAACAACCGTACTTTTAGCCAATTACTACAAACAGCAATTCACATGATACGCCATAGGCTATGCAAATGGATGTAAAATAAATTTCATATTTTAATCAATAGCACGTTTCCTCATTTTATGAATAGCAATTTTTTCATTATTCTTAAAAATTGCTGACTTTTCAAAAATTTGTATGACACCGCATTACCGCTACCATTTTTTTTTCTGCTACAATAGCTGGTTGTTATTGCAATTAACTTCGCACTAAACCGAATTTTTTTCAGTAGTTTCTGGATGATATTTTAGCTATCTAATTCTCTCTTGGCATACCAAAAGATTGAAGTATCTCGAAGTGTCGTCAATACTTCAGTTTGTACGTGCTTTTGAACAATTAATCATCTCGACAAATTTACCATTGTTGACAAAAAGAACAAAGGATGCCTTCTCATTTGAATCAACAATTGAAAATTAACTGAACCCTTTTTGAACAAATGTATTGCTAAATCTTCCAACGAAAAACATTTGCTTAATTGAAGAAACAGCATATTAAGCATACGAGCTTTTGATGCACCACAAAAAGAAATACCTTTAAAAGCAACCATCTCATAAAAATGCATATGTTTGCAACACTAAACTTTTTTTGCCTCCACTAATGAAACAGCCATAAATAGTGTATGCAGTAAAAACCTGGCAGCACATTCAATATGAAAATTGGTAAATGTGGTTATTACTGATATGTAATGTATTCCCAAAACGCAACGTGGGATACAAAATGCTTCCAGAAATTCTAGCGTGCAAGTTTAATATTGCCATTTATCTCAACAGAATCGCCTAGTTCCTTAATTTTCTAAGTCGTCAAGCTAACTAATTTTTTTAAAAACAATTATTGAGTTTCTTGAGTGACCACAAAGCAGTTTTGGAATAACTTATTTAAAAGATTTTGTAAACCAAGGATAGCCAACTTAAGGCCGACAAACCCTTAGAAGCAGCCCGGAATATTGGTAGTAGGCTTTCATTTTGACCAAAATATCAAGTACCGTAGTTTCCTGGCGCGTTATAACTATAAACAGTCCAGTTGAAAACCAACATGGACATTAAATTATCAAGAGCAATCATTAAGTGGCACCAAGTTTGGAAACACAAGGCAATTTCACAAAAAGGTTCTTTTTGCTCAAACGTACGAAGCAACGTTATTGTGAGCATAAAAATACAATTAAACACATGCAATTCGCCAACATACTTGTTATGGCGTTTTGATGCAGATCGTTTCACTATCATATCGTCATCTGAAACACATGTTGTGTTTACATGCGTTTTGTCTTCAGCTTCACGTAATTTTATCATCCCCTTGGCCAAGTCACCTTGAAAAAAAAATTAGTTAAAAGCAACAAGGGAAGACTACACAGAAGATAAACCATTTGACACAATACATAAGTAAAGTTTTAAAATGAAGCTACCAGAAAGAGCAATTGTACAATGAATAGATATATATGTTTTGCGGTCCGTGACATCCTGACGCGAGACAACTCACCCCCAGAATCCTGACGCCAGGGACATCCTGACGCTCGGGACATCCTTACGCCAAAAGCTCGAAACTTTCGCGCTCCACTTTTTTTCTTTTTTTTCTCCTTTCCGCGCTACGAATTTTTTCTCAAAACGATTAACGTTCGGTTATTGTGACGTAAGTATAATAAATTCCGTTAATTGCAAACTTTATAGGAATCTCTATTTTGCAGAAACAACTCAAAAGCGAATTGTATTTTTGCTAAAATAACCATGATACAATTGAAAGCCAAGTTAGCAAATCTGTAAAAATGCTGGCGATAAGTTTCAAACGATAACCGAATGCCGCGATTGAAAATAATATACTTTGCTATTATTAAACGACCACGTAGATAATTCATAATAATCTATGAGTTAATTTATAGAGAAAAATGATGTAATTTATAGAGAAAAAAGCTGACAGGCGGCATTATCTTTACTTTTTGTGGTAAACAAAATCATAATTATGTGTAATCGTTTTACAGTTTTGGTACAATTTAAAGTGGTTTAAAGTTTTGCGAGAATTTAAAGTTCAACCTTTTTATTATTACATTGCAATCACCTTGTATTAAGCAAGTTTCAGATATATTGTGTTTCTCAAATTGCCTCAAACATATTGTGTTTCTGATTAAAAAAGCAAAGTATGAGACATAAACGGAAAAGATTTAAGCCAATCGAAATTAGCGCCTTGTTAATGATCGAATTTTTCGATTAGCAACTTGTTATTGTTCGAATTCTTCGATTTTGCGAGCGAAGAAATTGCAATTTGGTATGCTGATACGAAGCGTGTGAACGTGTTGTTTCGTCCTTTGAAGTCATTCAAAGTAAAAAAATGCGATTGCAAAAACTAACAGCCCATTAATTGAGGTTAAAACTAAATAAACCACTCGTTGGGATATTGATTAATTGGATGATTACAAATTATTGTATATTTCATTCTTGGCCGTCATTTCAACTCTTAATTTTGAACGTTGTGTGTAGGCAAACTATTGCAAATATAAAACTAACAATTTTTTTATGAAAATGCTCGTTAATGTGGTTATCCAATAATAATAGGCAAAAATAACAAATTTTAATCGCTGCATTAATTGATTTCGATTTGCGGTACTTGACTTCGAACTATATTTTTAATATTTTCGTTAACATACAATTTGTTTTAGAGCATTTTTCTCTATAAATTAACCACACAGATTATTATGAATTATCTACGTGGTCGTTTAATAATAGCAAAGTATATTATTTTCAATCGCGGCATTCGGTTATCGTTTGAAACTTATCGCCAGCATTTTTACAGATTTGCTAACTTGGCTTTCGATTGTATCATGGTTATTTTAGCAAAAATACAATTCGCTTTTGAGTTGTTTCTGCAAAATAGAGATTCCTATAAAGTTTGCAATTAACAGAATTTATTATACTTACGTCACAATAACCGAACGTTAATCGTTTTGAGAAAAAATTCGTAGCGCGGAAAGGAGAAAAAAAAGAAAAAAAGCGAAGCGCGAAAGTTTCGAGTTTTTGGCGTAAGGATGTCCCAAGCGTCAGGATGTCCCTGGCGTCAAAATGTCCCTGGCGTCAGGATTCTGGGGGTGAGTTGTCTCGCGTCAGGATGTCCTGCTTCGAAGACAACTAACTGCAAACAAACTGACCGCGTACAACGCCGATTGGCTGAGAAGGGCGATCCTAAATATATTTTTACTATCCCCAGAGCCATCTTGCCCAAACCCTCACGTTGTGACAAAATCACTGCGACGAAATCAGTGACGAAACCAATGCAACGAAATCGTCGCTTCGCGGCCAGTTGGTCGCGGTCAGTTGACTTGGCTCGGCATGCACAAACACGGAAAATAATTATTAGCTACTGTTAACAACAAATGTTACTGGAAGTTAGCGTATTTAACACAATTTACATCAATTGCTTAACAAAAAAACTTTATTGAAAGAAATAGAAAATAAGTCACAAAAATTTAAATGAGGTGAAGCACAGCTAAAAGTAAGACCAAAATCCAAAAGTTAAAAAAGCTTTCAAAACATAACCTTATTGGTTTTCAGTTTTCGACAACTTATAGTTCAGAGATATTATTTTATTTGGAAAATAAAAACATTTTGCTTAAAGAGTCGCCAGTCAAAAATCTAATTTTTCGCTATTTGAGGTTTTGCCTAGTTTTTGTGAGCATTTCTTTTCCACTGCTGACCTACTGCTAAAGGCTTGCATTCCTTGCAACCATATGCTTGCTAAATATTTATTACTTTACAATACCGTATAGATAATTTTGGAAAACTAAATTGCAAGTAGCGACATTGCAAAGAATATGCAATTTTGTTCTGAACTTTGAAATTCGTTATCTGAAAAACGATAGAGGTAATAAACTGAATTCGTGGAACAACATGTTTTAGATGCTTCTTTAGCTTATCTTTCTAGCATAATCTTAACTAGATAGTTCAATCTAAAATAACCCTTAATGTATTCAGTAAAAATCACTTGAAGTCATAACCTTAAAGTCTTAAACAATATCAAACATGATAATTGATGCATTTTCTGTCATGAGATAATCCATAAGATATTAAATACCAATATTGTAAAACTGCTCTTACTTGTTTCATATATCACTTGAACTGTGTATGTTTTCCACTGTGAAGATGATTTATGATATCGAACGCAGATCTTTCTTGCTCTATGACTAGCAACATTAGGCCAGTAGCACTTTGTAATGTCCTTATCATTAAATAATCAATTTTTCGGGACTAGTTCCACTTCATTTAGGCATGGAAAAGATTCCACAACAAAGACTTTTTTAAAACCTAATTTACTAACATCGTGCGTATCGTCATTCATTGCAACTAGATTACAGATACTCCAACTTCAAAAACTCCTGCAAAACTGAAGTACAGCAATAAGAAATGTCAATTACACACCCTAAATGTCTAAAACATTTTGAATTTTGAAAAATACAGTTGTTCAAACACTGGAAAAAGTTTAGTTATTTGCACAATTGTTGTTACAAGTTACATGAGGACTAGAAGCAAATCACTAGCAATCGTATTCGATTTGCATCGACTCCATCCTACTTAACGCAGCTATTACGTAGATATTCTCTTTAAACACAATGTAAGGGCCTCTCTGATTTTATTTTTTAGCGGCAACCCGGACAACTAGCTGCAGTGTTGCTTTATGATAGAACTGGGATGACATCACCAATGTCATTAACATCAAAGTTGCAAATAAAAGTTAAAATCATGGTGGCCCACACCTTGCGTTGATGTAGAATAATTCTAGAACAGCTAGGTTTAAAAGAGGATTGCAGGCAAAATTAATGGAGATATCAAAAGTTAGGACAATCGCATTAGATTAGATTGGTGTTGACCCCAATCTTTTTAGACTCAGCCGTTTCAGAGATATTGTACTTCAAACGCGACCTAACATCTCCTGTTTCTTGATAATCTTATTGGCAACACCGACGTTAATAAACCATTAAATTCCAAATTTTGATTTTTTGAATATTTTTCATGTAAATTTTTTCACTCTGCCTACTGAACACATAACAGATGAAAAAATCTCAAAAATTGTATATCTTTGTTTGTTTATTGAAAAGTATGTTGGTACCTTATTAGAGTCTATAGTAGGCACAGATGGCATTATATTAGCTTAACCAATTAAGAAATTCAAATAGTCAAAATACAACTAAATTTACATAAACTACAATGACGTATGCAATAGTTTTGATAAGGGGGCAGTCAAGAGGAATCATATTAATGTTGACTTCATAATTTAATTTTTGACGTCACAGTAAAATGCGTAATTTTTTTAAAACGTTTTCCATCACCATCAATTATGGAGAAAGTATACATTTTTGGATAGCTGGATTTTTAGCCTCAGTCTATGGCTTAAGATAATGAGAATTTGCCTCAATTTTTGTGAGCCAAGTCAACTGACCGCGACAAACTGACTGCAAACAAACTGACCGCGAAGCAATGATTTTGTTACATGATTTCGACTCTGATTTCGTCGCAGTGATTTTGTCACAAAGTGAGGGTTTGGGCAAGATGGCTCTGGGGATAGTAAAAACATATTTAGGATCGCCCTTCTCCACCAATCGATGTTCTTTGCGGTCAGTTTGTTTGCGGTCAGTTGTCGTGGACCCAATCTTTGGTCTTTTGAGAAAACTTGAAATACTTTTAGATTTTAAGTCATTATTTCTTTTCCTAAAGCTATATGCTCTTGTACTGAAGGTGAAAGACACCAATTTAGTTTTAGTTTGTAATCATAAAAGCGAAAATTGGAAAGCAATATACATGTTGTCAAGCAGTACAGAGTACAGTTTATCAATGTTCTTACGCATAAAGTCAAATTAAGAAAGTTCAAGTCACATCATAATGCATCAAATAAACAAAACCTGACACAGAAGCTACACATTCATATAAACATTAGATTTGGCACTAAAACCAGTAACTATGTTCCTAAAAAATTAAGTATGCGAAGAATTTTTTTTACTTTACAAAGAATTCTGCAATGTATAAGTAAGCCTATGCGAATGATAACAAATTATTCGCTTGTAAATGGTCACCTACAACAGTTAAGAATATTTGCCTCTTTGCAAATCTACCAAAAAAACAATCGAATAAGTAAGTGAAGTCCAAAAAATCATCAGCAACTGATGCTACACCTTTCATCAACAGACATCTAGAAATATCCATACGTGGGCAAGTTAATGCAAAACGTTAGCTTCGTTAACCACTAGTCCATTAACAAACTTCACACCTCTGTTAACGTTACTCCGTAATTTTCAGCTTTAATTAACGGAAGTTAATAGTCCGTTAATTCGTTAATATTTTGCCTGTAATTTACATTTCTTTTCATTCACTCGCTTGTAGAATATGCATTGACGCTGTTAAGCTGATTGTAAAGAAATATTTAATACTATGGTGGTCTTTCGGTGTTAGAACGTTACATTTTACAGTCCAATCTAATTTCAAGATAAAAATAAGTTCAAATGCACCAACGAAGCTGCGATCGAAAAATTTTTGGAAATTGCAAACAGCGATATAATTAATTGACCTATGAGGCTCCAGCTTATTATTTGCCACAAACAATAGCTCCCTTCTTAGCTTTTTCTATAAAACTTGTGCTAATACGCAACAAGTGTCACTAGTGCAAACTGGCTTGTACCGGTACGATGAATGAATGATGCAAGATATTAACAATAAAACCTTAATGGAAGTTAACATGAAAAAACTTTTTAACGGATTAACAAGTTAAAGAAAAAGTTAGTTTCATTATTCACGGATTAACGATTAATGGACTAGTGCCCACCTATGGAAATATCTGATAGTGGAAATTGAACTCTATTGCTATAGGCAATAATTCCAAAAATGGTTTCAAATATTTTACATCAATAACTGATAATGATACATTTAGAAGTATTCCATTACCTTATAAGTTTTTGCGGAATTTTAAGCATATAGCCTATCCTTTTATGACGTATATCATGACATGTTTGATTAACCCCATCCTATATACGACGGATGCCATCGAAGTCATCCCACGAACAAGTCGACCCACCTAACCCTAACCCCAAGGTAGCATTAATCCTAACTCAACCCTAACCCCAAGGTAGCGTTAATTCTAACTCTAACTTAAGATGATTGCCCAAACTCTAAACGGTGCTAACCCTAACCCCCATCTTAACTAAACCCCTTGAGCAAGGCGCTAACTTTAATTTCGGATATAAGCTCACTACGGCGGTATTTTGGGTCGACTTCGGTGGTTACCACCCTAATGCAGTACAGCAATATCACCATATCAGATATTTACTTTCGCCAAACCAATTTTTGCCATTTAATCATTACTTAAGTATCTACAACGGTTAGCCTACTCCTGATTCTACACGACTAAACTAGTAGGTTTTTAACATAAATTTAACTATAATAATTACTTACCTATCTTTTTGAGAATTGCAACTACTGTAGGCCTAATCATTTTTCTATCTTCTGTAAGTATAACTGTATCTAAAACTGAAACTGAGCAAAATTTCACTCTAACACGTGGCAAGCAGTACATTTAGCTGTCACGTGGCAAGCGGTAACAGAGTAATTCAGCTATCTAATCTCCATTGTTATGTAAACAAGTACCGGTATAGCACGTCGAAGAGTTGAATCATTAGATAATACAGTACAATTTTAAACTAATTTTGCCACGATGCTTTCAGATTTGCCTGTAAAATACACCAGAAAAACGCGTGTTGATATGTTGTAACCTCGGTATTTATCGTTTTGGTCCAGTTTTAATTTGAAAATTCGGTGTTCTAGACTTTACCTGATTATGGCGGCGAAAACGTTAACGTTGATCAGCCTCAGTGTTGCCAATAAAAATTGTCAAAAAACGGGGGATGGGACGGCTGAGTCCAAAAGAATGAGGTCAATGTCAATCCTAATGCGATTATCCTAATTGTTGTTTGAAAACACAGACACGCAGTTTGTGCGACGGTTTTCGTGCCAATGTTTACACAAAAAACACGAGAATATAAAAAAATTTATTTATTGCTATTTTGTCTGAAAATGTTTTTTTCATAGATTCCCAGGAGCAACCTAAGAGTAAAATTGCATAAGTTTGATGTTAGAAAAACTTTTTCGAGCCAAAAAAAGTTTGTGAAACTGGTGTCAATTAAAACGTAAAAAACACGTAAAATACACGTGTATCAATGGCACAAATAAATACCATACAGTAAAAAATAGCAATCTTGAAAATGGCAGATACAAATTACGTGTGAGAGGTCCAAACGTTGTTTGAAATACTGGCATGCAGTTTGTGCGACGGCTTCCGTGCCAACGTACACATAAAAAACACGAGAAAAACCCGAGTTTCATTTATTGCTTATTTGTTCGAAAATGTTTTTATAGATCCAAGCGCCAACCTAACTTTAAAATTACATAAGTTCAATGTTGGAACAACGTTTTTCCGTCTAAAAAAGTTCGTGAAACTGGTGTCAATTAAAACGTAAAAAACACGAGAAAAACCCGAGTTTCATTTATTGCTATTTGTTCGAAAATGTTTTTATAGATTCCAAGCGCCAACCTAACTGTAAAATTGCGTAAGTTCAATGTTGGAACAACGTTTTTCTGTCCACAAAAGTTCGTGAAACTGGTGTCAATTGAAACGTAAAAAACACGAGAAAAACCCGAGTTTCATTTATTGCTATTTGTTCGAAAATGTTTTTATAGATTCCAAGCGCCAACCTAACTGTAAAATTGCGTAAGTTCAATGTTGGAACAACGTTTTTCCGTCTAAAAAAGTTCGTGAAACTGGTGTCAATTGAAACGTAAAAAACACGAGAAAAACCCGAGTTTCATTTATTGCTATTTGTTCGAAAATGTTTTTATAGATTCCAAGCGCCAACCTAAGAGTAAAATTGCATAAGTTCAATGTTGGAACAACGTTTTTCTGTCCACAAAAGTTCGTGAAACTGGTGTCAATTGAAACGTAAAAAACACGAGAAAAACCCGAGTTTCATTTATTGCTTTTGTGTTTAAAATTTTTTTTATAGATTCTAAGGGCCAACCTAAGAGTAAAATTGCATAAGTTCAATGTTAAAACAACGTTTTTCTGTCCACAAAAGTTCGTGAAACTGGTGTCAATTGAAACGTAAAAAACACGCAAAATACACGTGTAACTTGAATTTAACGGTAAAAAATTTTTTTCAGAAATTTCGCTTAAAAGTTTAGTAAAAAGAAATGGGAAAACAAAATTGTTCGAAAAACGCACTAAAAAAACAATTGAACAACTTTACATGCAACTGGTGTAAAATACGTGTAAAATTGGTGTTTGAAGCACGGACACGAGTTACCCGACAATTCTCCCACTTTGACACGTGTTTTACACGACCCCATGTTTATGGGGCGATAACGGTACAATTTTTAAAAAGTAACGACGATAACGGTACTCGGTACCGATTTTCGGTACTTTTCATGTGAAAAATTTTCATGATTTAAAATTGATTATTTGGCAACTGCGTAGCGAATAATATGTTTTGAAATTATTATTATTTATTTAGGCAAATTGCTTTAGATGTTGCAAATTGAGTCTTGGTTGCGCAAAACGCGCTGTGAATAAATCTTTAGTTGATTTTTCAGCGAAATTATTTCAGTTTATCGTAATGGTATAAGTTAGTTTAGGCGCAATTTTTAGGGTGCATGGTACGCAGGGGTGGTACGCAGGTGGTACGCTGGGGTGAAAATCATGCATGGTACGCAGGGGTACGCAAGGGTAAAAATCTTTGTTGAGCATTGGGGTCGATAATTTGCAATTTTACCCCAATTTTGCCCTATTTTCAACATTGAGGGGGAAGAACCTCGACCACGATTTTTTTTCAGGTGAGCAAATTAAGTGAAGACCAAACAAAAAAAAAGGTCTTCACCAAAAATGCAACACTTTTTCCCCCAAATTCAGGTGAAGATCAAAATAAGAAAAAAAGGTCTTTACCAAAAATGGAACCCTTTTTTTCTCGAATTCAAGTGGAGACCTGGGCTCAGATGCACACCAGAGTCAAATTATTGGAGGGGATGCAGATGTATACCATACGCAAATTATTGGGGGGAATATATCCCCCATCCCCTTCGGGTTTCGGCACCCCTGATAATACGAGTACAGCCAGCCGCTTTCTGGATTGAGCCAAACCAAACAACAGTAAAAATGGTATTCACTGCTTCTCTGTTTGACACTCGGCAATAACAGATAGTGTGGAGTTTCTACCTTGACTCATAAGTGGTAGACGGGTGGCAGCATCTGTGCTTCTGTTCTGGCGTTTTAAAAATCAGATAGCTAGAATGATGGTCTCTGCAAATCAGACAAAATTGTAACACACTATTTACTAAAGTTTATGGGGCGCCGTTTGGAAAAATATTATTTATTTTGTAAAACCGTATTTTTTAGCTTATTTACAATGAAATTCGTCCGATATATACATATACGACAACATACAATCCAAGTTGGAACAAAAAACGCTTACAAAATATGTCGGAAATTTTCGATATGGTTCGTATGAACCAAGTCGGAAATCTAGCAGAGGTCTCACGTGACTTTTGTGACATAATCTCGTGAGCAAAACAAATGGCGGGAAACCTGAAGTCTTGAACACGAAAGTAACCGCAAGTATGTCAACAATGCCAAGTCTGCCAGAGCTCCCACAACAGAAGAATATCGTTGACATGTTTGCGGTTACTTTTGTGTTTGCTCTCGAGATTAAGTCACGAAAGTCACGTGATACCTCTGCTAGATTTCCGACTTGGTTCATATGAACCATATCGAAAATTTCCGACATATTTTGTTGGCGTTTTTTGTTCCAACTTAGAGTGTAAACTTCCAATATATATCGGAAATTTACGATATATTTTGAAGGCTTTTTTTGTTCCAACTTGGAGTGTATGTTGTAGATATATATAACACTAGGACAAATTTCATTGTAAATAAGCTCAAAAAAGTGGTGTTACAAAATAAATAATATTTTTCCAAACGGCGCCCCATAAAACTTGCCTTAAAAAACACTAACATGTTGAAATACTCGTCTGATAATCACACTCTTTTGGGCCTGAAAACGTCTTTTCCTGTCGAAAAAAGACGTTCCACAGCTGCGCTAGACAGCAAGGCAGTATTGTACGTCACAAACAGCAGCTTCAGCTTCTCATGGGTCGCAAAGGTGGCCAATATGTATTTAGTTGGCGGTTCATCCAGGAATGATGCAGCAATTTTCTTGACATCCCTTTGCGACTTCGCTTGTCGCCTTGTCCACGAAAAGAGAGTCAAAAAAATCATCTTTCCCATCTTCGTCTGGCTCATTTTCTCTACTGCTTGATGTTTCATCAGCTTCCAACTCTTTTTCTGGCAAAGTAATGACTTTATTCTTAATTCTTCTTTGCTTTCGTGCGAAAAATGCTTCGAAATCGTCATCATCGCTATATTCAAGCCAACGAAGCCAAGAGAGGCAAAAATGCGGGTGCAACACAGCCGCCAGTTCGAAATCAATCAATAATAATGTAATGAACCAGTATATTTTATTTTAAAAATTTTGTTGCAGGTACGACACTCAAAAAGTGGCAGCTCGTAATACGTTATCCAATGTCAAAACAATTGCAAACACAGCTGTCATGCCATTGTCACGGCGGTTACGGCAATGTATACAGTTATAGGTTGACTTTATTGATAAAAATGTCCATCACGTGCGGCCGTGCCAACTACCTACGTGACTCATAGTAGGCTTTGGTTCAGAGATTGTCTATCCAGACGACTCACTAAGGCTTTGCCACCAGATGCCATTTGCGTACTGTGGTCACGGTTTAGTTGTCATAATGGATGTTGTCACTTGCCTGTAAAAGAAATTTTCGCTTTTCAGCTCAAAGTATGTTTAAAAAAAAGTCACCAAAATATCGTGTGAAATAGTCAAAACAGTATCAACAATAGGTGGGCACAAGTCCGTTAATCGTTAATCCGTTAATAATGAAGCTAACTTTTTCATTAACTCGTTAATCCGTTAAAAAGGTTTTTCATGTTAACGGAGTAAATTACCTTCCGTTAAGTTCTGCTAACTTCCGTTAAGGTTTTTATCGTTAATATCTTGCACCAATCATTCATCGGACCGGTACAAACCAGTTTGCACTGGTAACACTTGTTGCATATTAGCAGGAGTTTTATAGAAGAAAGCGAAGAAAGGAGCTCTTTTTTTGTGGCAAATAATAACCTGGAGCCTCATAGGTCTATTAATTATCGCTGTTCACAATTTCCAAAGATTTTCCGATCGCAGCTTCGTTGTGCATTTGAACTTGTTTTTATCTTGAAATTAGATTAGACTGTAAAATGTAACTTCCAAAACACAAACAGACCACCATAGCAATGAATGTTTCCTTACAATCAGCTCAACAACGTCAATACGTGTTTTAGAAGCGAATGAATAAAACGAAATGTAAATTACACGCAAAATGTTAACGGATTAACGGACTTTATTAACTTCCGTTTATTAAAGCTGAAAATAACGGATTAACGTTAACGGAGGTGTGAAGTTTGTTAACGGACTAGTGGTTAACGAAGCTAACGTTTTGCATTAACTTGCCCACCTATGGTATCAACGGTAGGCTACTAAAAACGGAACTTTTTCAAAAAGTATCGTCGTTACCGGTAGCGGTACTAAAAAAAGTACCGCGTTACAGTAGGCCTACCGCGGTACTTTTGCACCTCGGTACTGTCACAGTATAAATATCATACAGTGTTATCATTCAATTGTGACGTGTGTCCGCATTTTTTGAGAGGTTGAAGCAGAGCTGGTTTTTTTTTGACGTCATAATAGTGACATGTGAGCGGACGAGAATAACGCCAAAAAATAGGAATTGTTTTAAAATTTTACGTGTATTTTCTTGGCTTGACGACGTTACCGTCTTCATCCTTTTTTGCGCCCCTTAACGTTAGAGGGCAGCATTTTACCCTCTGCATTACTCCAGATATATTGCGTTCTAGCTCCTTTTGTAGAGTTCGCATGGGATCAGAATTAGTCTCGATGGAACCGTCAAACCTCGGGCTTGGACTGGCTATAATTTTAACGTCACTTTCTTGGGACGTCACAGAGTAGTACGTTTAAGAAAAAAAAATAGGAAATTTTCTTACATGAACGACCTTTAGTTACTTAGTTTGTCCACACTTGGTTCGTATCGTTAACTAACTATCCTGCAAATTTGGTATCAATAGCTTAACGTATAACGAAAATATCCTTGATTGTTTGCTTTGTCGTTGTAAAATTTGTCTAGAATTGCAGTTATATGCAGTGATTGTATTATTGCTTAGGCCTATCACCAAATAGACTGTGACATCATTATGAAGTAGTAATCGTGAACCACTACAACTTCTGATCGAAAAAAAGCTTTCATAGACTGTATGAGTTATCGTTTATTGATACAGACGTTCAGTGTGATTCATGATAAAACTTTAATTTAGCTGCAATTTTTTTGCCCAATGCTAGTTATTTTCTTCTAAGTGTGAGGTATTGAACAAAATCATTTACTGCATGTTTAAATGGGTTTGGTATTAGTCACTTTTTTGAAGTCTTGTCCCGCCTGGATAGTGGTTGGTCTTCATCTCAAATCCGCAAAAAATTGTGGTTTACATTTTACCTATGATAAAGATGTAGACCTTTTTTAACTTTTTTTATTTAACTTCACCTCATATCCAAAAAAAATTGCAAATTTTTCTGAAGTGAATAAACATCGCTTTTTCTGATTTTTTTTTTTTTTACTCAAATTCCGAAGAAAATGCGGTTCTCTGATAATTCTGTTTTGCGTTTCTACTTCAAAATGGCAACCGTTAATTTGCGCAAAAATAGAGCGGGGCGGCGAGAATCTTGCTGAGGAAAACGGGGGCTTCAACCCAAGTTTTAAAAAAATTAGATCAAAAACATGTCACATACCAGCAGGGTCTGCGGGTAGGCAGCCGCCGCCCGAGGCCATGGGGTCATTTTGTGCGATGTTTGATTTTTTCGCAAAAAATAGCTATTTTAACGCCATTTGAATACAACTTTGCATGTTTTGGAATCATTTGATAGAAAAAAAATAAAACAAGGTATTCACCAAACTTTAAGGTAGTTTTTGGCATTTGTAGTTGAGGACCATAAGAAAAAAAAAAGGTTTCGTCAAATGTTGGGGTAGTTTCAGAGCAGGATTTGGTTGCGTAGCCAACGACTTCCGGAAGTCACATAAGGATCTCGGATGGATGTTTGAAATCGCGGGCCGGATACGGCCCAAGGGATATAGGTTGCCAACCCCTGTTTTAGTGGCGTAAGCGGGATTTTCGAAAGGGGGGGCCAGGCGTGTAGCCAGAAATTTGAAAAGGCAGATAAAAACCAGATGAGAAAGATGAAGACCAAAAACATGAAGACAAAAAAAAGGTTTTCATTCAGATTCAGTCCATTTTTCTGCCCAGATTTTTTACCCAAATTCCAAAGGGGGGGCCATGGATCAATTTTGCGTACTATTCTGAGGTATTCAAACATTACTGGCAACCCAAAGGGTGGGCTATGGCACAATGCCCCCCTCCTAAATACGCCCCTGCCCTGTTCGGCGCAATAGTCAGCAACAGGTGCAGGCATAGTCAAGAATTTACAATGGAGAGTTGAACCGATATCAGAGCTAATAATGATTACTGCATAATCAGAGAGCCTAGCTCATTATAACCGTTGGAAGTCTATGGGGAAAATTAAAACCCACGTTAATGGCGGTGAATCATCCAGCCAATTCCAGTGGTTTACAATAGCTAAAATTTAACTATAATTTTTGATATTTTTGTCTTAATTTTGGGACTGCGTTTGCAAAGATATTCAACAAATACAAAAAGATGTCCCCCCGAAGAAAGTTTTTGGAAACTCTGAGTTTTGATCTTCCCGCCAAAACCACAGTAGGCCTAATGGTTGAGAGAACTGTGGTAGGCCTAATAGTTTAGAGATAGTTTATTTCAAAATAGTTTATTTCTAAATAGTTTAGGCCTTACTATCTCTAAACTATTAAGCCTAATAGTTTAGAGATAGTAAGGCCTAAACTATTTAGAAATAAACTATCTCTAAACTATTAGGCCTACCACAGTTCTCGCAACCATTAGGCCTACTGTGGTTTTGGCCTAAACTATTTAGAAATAAACTTTTTTGAAACTCCAAAAACTTTTTTCGGGGGGACATCTTTTTGTATTTGTCGAATACCTTTGCAAACGCAGCCCCAAAATCAAAACAAAAATAATCAAAAATTATAGTTCAATTTTAGCTACTGTAAACCACCGGAATTGGCTGGATGGTTCACCGCCTTTAAGGGAGATATAATTAACTACCAAGCAGAGTTGTAAACGGGCCGACTAGTTCAGGCTGAACCAGGTCCAAACCCGAAAATATATGCCCGACCCGAACCCGAAAACTAATTTGAGGCCCAAATCATGCCCGAAAAAACCCGAAGGTTAAGGTTGTCTGACAAATTTAGCAATGTTGTCAAATTATTTTGATTATATTTTTTGTGCATCTAAGACAAAAAGCACGTCTCAGACCCGAATTAAGCCCGAAATTTTGTCATCTTCAGGCCCGAACTCAACGTGAAAAACCCGGCTCGACTTACAACTCTATCCACGCGGTAATTAACTCTTTACGTCCATGGAACTTTTTTAGATCGCTTGCTGTAATGAATATTTTTTAAGCAGGTCAGTCATATGGCTAACTAAAAACTTTCATAATGATGTCACAGTCTATTTGGTGTATAAGCAATAATACAATCACTGCATGTAACTGCAATTCAAGACAAATTTTACAACGACAAAGCAAACAATCAAGGATATTTTCGTTATACGTTAAGCTATTGATACCAAATTTGCAGGATAGTTAGTTAACGATACGAACCAAGTGTGGACAAACTAAGTAACTAAAGGTCGTTCATGTAAGAAAATTTCCTATTTTTTTTTCTTAAACGTACTACTCTGTGACGTCCCAAGAAAGTGACGTTAAAATTATAGCCAGTCCAAGCCCGAGGTTTGACGGTTCCATCGAGACTAATTCTGATCCCATGCGAACTCTACAAAAGGAGCTAGAACGCAATATATCTGGAGTAATGCAGAGGGTAAAATGCTGCCCTCTAACGTTAAGGGGCGCAAAAAAGGATGAAGACGGTAACGTCGTCAAGCCAAGAAAACACACGTAAAATTTTAAAACAATTCCTATTTTTTGGCGTTATTCTCGTCCGCTCACATGTCACTATTATGACGTCAAAAAAAAACCAGCTCTGCTTCAACCTCTCAAAAAATGCGGACACACGTCACAATGGTTTTTGCATGGAGTGATAATCAGAGGTGGAGTCCTCGAGGACACATTTTGAAGTCCTTGGCCTTGGCCTTGAAGGTCAAGTCCTTGGCCTTGGCCTCGAGGCCTCAAGTCCTCGAAAATTGGACTGTCCTCGGCTCGAGGACAGCACTATTTTTTGAAGTGTTAAAATTTTGTGGAGTGCTTGAAAAATTTTTTGGAAAACGTTTTTTTGCGGAGATCGCTCGAAAAATTTTTGTGAAGATCTTTTTTTTTTGAGATTGCCTAAAAAATTTTTGTGTAGACCCTTCTTTTTTTTGGAGAGCACTTGCGCTTGTGTCCTTGGTCCTTGGCCTTGGCCTCGAGCATTCCCGCCCTTGGCCTCGAGAGTGTCTGTCCTCGGAAAGGCTGTCCTTGGCCTTTGCCTCGGATTTTTTTTGTGTCCTTGGCCTTGGCCTCGAGCCTTGCGTCCTCGACTCCACCTCTGGTGATAATACTTTATGATATTTATACTGTGGTACTGTCCACCTCTAAAAATTTTCAACACCATTCGTCATAAATATTGGTTGTTGCATCACAGAAGCTTGTATCACGGATAGTATTACTTTATAAAAGTATTCATAACAAACGTGATATCTTTTGTGATGAAATGGTGTTGATTTTTTTCATAAACACCATTGCAAAGCATCATATAAAAAAGTTGACTGTAAAAACTAAAGTTCCCTGTGGGAATTGAAAATCTTGCGACAACACGAATTTCGGCGTGAATGGCAATAGAAGTCTGTCAATTTTCAAACAAATACAGAGTTAAATCACATTCCTGGTTAAATTCTGCTTTTAGAGGTTAATTCAGTCACGGTGCACGGCGAAAAAGTTTTTAGGAAAATTTTGGTGACAAATTTCACCTTATTGATCGGCGCAAATTATATCCGATGCAGTATATTTCTGAAGTTTCCAACCTGGCCAAAAAGCGGTGGACCTGATACCAGGGACTAATTGATTAGGCCTATGGGCCTAAGTTACGTCCATCGAAAAGTTTCAAGCTGATCAAATGCATGAACGACGCTCAAAATCTCTGCGAAGGAAAGAAACAGATTATTTGGATTAGGTCATTACGATCCTAAAATATCATTTCTGTTTTGCATTATACCTTTTTCTCGTACTTGGAACATAATTTGAAGGAGGTATTATAAACACTTGCATGCTTATTTTTAAGAAATTATTACCAATACTTTGAGCTTTGAGTTTGCAGTTTATTAATCAAAGGAAAAAGTTAAAACATAACCTAATTTTTCTTCAAATCGTTTTTGTGCGAATAAATCATGATAAATACAATTAAGCTGAATAGTGTATAAACTGAACCACGCACGTTTTTAAGGCACATTTAAGTTGTTTCTCTCTAAAAAAAAAGTTGTTCATGGTATTTGACTTTTTTGATTTGATAATCGGCAGACCTATCGAATTAAATAAAAAATGTGCATCTTCAAACAGTTCAAATTAATTTTACAAAAACAAAAACGCAAATCAGAAATAAGATTTTGTTTGTTCGTTTTTGTTTGTTGTTTTGATTAAAATGCTCATCTTAAAGCTTTTCATCTGACACTAGTCAAAAAGAATCCTCAGAATGGAGAGCGCAGGAAAAGAAACAGCTATTTATAGGAAAAAGCCGAGGGTGATTGGCTGGAAAAAGACCAATGAGAAAGCATCATTAACGCATAATCTTTAAAGATCGAGCGACAAGAAAAATGCAACACGAATTTTTTGGTTATTATTACGTGGTATAAAAGTAAACTGAGAAGTATTGAAAATTTTGCAAAAATTTATGTCAGATTGGCGGAGTTATTAAGGTTTGAAGAGCGCAATACCCAAACTTGGATAGCCGTCGAATGACGTCATGAATGAACTAACAGTCAGAAGCAGATTCTGTGTAAACAGTGGGAGTGTGTTTCCGCGCCATAAAAATTACATATACACAATACGGGTAATAAAGTTAGTAATAGTAATAGTGATACACGAAAAATCGAAATCCTTGCCAAGTTTTATTAATCAGAACTGTTGATTGTGCGAGTTCATACAGTAAATTCAAGGTTGCTTACTAATTGTAATTAATTGCAATAAACAGATTACTTATTGTAATTACATGCGATTTAAAAGTTAGTGTAGCAACGATAAAATAATCTAGAGTTGGAGTTGAGCACTCTACGTTCGAGGCCAAGAGTAGGAATGGTCCTGGCCAAGGACCAAGGACATAATTTTTCTAAAGTATGGTCAGCAAATTTTCCATAATTTTATCTGCAAAAGTGTTTAAGATATTGCATTTCGTTAAGTTTTTGATGTTAATTCGAAAATAATATTTTTTTTAAATAATAATGATTGCCATTTTGAAATTATACGCGTTAGCAGCTGATGTTGATTACGTACCGTGGCGTATCTTGGTAATGAATCAAAGCCATAACTCGTAAAAGGGAATAATAACTAAATTATAAACAACGAAATTGTCAATTTTAATGCCTTAATTCTATCAATTAGCCGTTAGGACCCCAGTGCAAACGTTCACTGATTACGAATCCCCACTCCAGGAGCGCCGAGAGCCGAGCGTGGGCCCGGGGCCAGCTCAAATATGACGGATTTCCGCCGCAGTTTTGTCCAAATTAGGTGATCTCCAAAAAAAAAAAGGTCTTCACCGTAATTCTAACCGTTTTTCTGGTCAAAATTAGGTGATTTCCGAAAAATGGGCCCCCTCACGGGCCCCGGGGTCATTGTACCCCACTGCCCCCCCCCCTCTCGGAAGCCCTGCTCCACTCTTTTAGTAGTTTGCTACACGAAAACTGTATTCTTTGGTTAAACGATATCTTTTCTCCGAATTTTTTTGACAATATTATCTAAAAGTATTGTAAAATACTGTAAATTTAAGTTTTTTAAATACACTGAGGTACTACCGATTATATTTGTAAGCTCAAGTTTTTGGCTTACAAATGCACACTTAGATTTTTGAAGCAATTTGAAAAGAAAATACCGGTACCATAAATGTTAAATTAGAAAAGTTTTAGTTTTTCCACAATTTCCCAACTCTGTAATTCTAAGCCAATCTTTTCTTTACATTTCAGTGTATGTGACGATTTTTCTCTCAACTTATGCCCATCAATGAACGATCGCGAACGTTTCGGCCGCCAAAAGATACTTGGCTAAATTTAGCATAAGGTTTTTAATTAACAAAAAATAACATAAGGATCTCAATTTCTGAGTTGGAAATCGTCGCTAGGAATCCCAAATAACAAAATCTTCTTAAAAAGGAAAGGCTTTGAAGACATTTGCCCTGAACGCCCCTTCAAAGGGTCCACATTCCACAATCGTAGAAACGGAAAAATAACAAACCCTTATTTTTTTTCTCAAAATGCCCAAAGTTTTCGCGTGAGCTACACCTCTTCATTTTGCAAGGACGTGGTGTGAAAAATTTATTTGGTCCAGCGACCAACGCGCTTCTCTCAAGGCATTCAAACAATTATTATACTGTACCGCGGTCATATTTAACTTCACACTTAATTTCTTAATATTTCTCAATGCAGCATTTTTTGTGATCCAATATTTTGTTATTTGGGATTCCTAGCGACGATTTCCTACTCAGAAATTGTTCAGTCGATGAGGTTTTGCCCTCCTCCAGACCGCTTGCCAGTGGTTAGAGTTGTTCTTTCCTATCTCAAAACAAATTATCATCATCATCATCATATTTATTTATTTATTTACCAATACTTGCCAACAAAAAAAATTCTTCGCCCTCCCGTACTTTCAGAACAAATTGTGGTTTTCAAGATACGTTTTGTTAGTTATATCAAAATATACTAACATATTTACAGTATAGTACAATATGAAAATGCCATTCCTGGTAATACTGAATTACATTTCATTATCACACACATACTTTCTTCTAAATTCACACGCAGAATAGGCACAGTTATGTTTTTGTACTAGCAACTCAAAGTTGTTTGTGTCCCGACCCCCCGATTCTTTGTTTTGGTTCTGGGTAGCTTTAGTGCTTTGCATGCTGTAGTATAATATGAATATGCCATCCTTGGTAACACAGGCGTAGCCAGGGGGGGGACGGTGCCCCCCCAATCAAAATGCTACCAATGATAAAATTATCACAAAAAAGACTATTATTTCTTCAGTTTCAGTTTATTTTAGCATCTTTGCGTATAACAATACACGCGTACCACAGTAACTAACAACAATATTGATCCAGAAGGCACGGGCCCCCTCAATTTAATTTTTGCCAACCAGTTTAAATGGGCCCTCAACAATAATGTTTATCCAGGGGGCCCGCGTCCCCTCAGTTTAATTATTGCCAACCAATTTAAATGGGCCCCCTGCAATAATATTTAAATGGCCCCCAATTTAAATGGGCCCCGACAGTAATATTGACCCAGGGGGCCCGGGGCCCCTCAATTTAATGTTTGCCAACCAATTTAAACGTATAATTCGAGTGAAACTAAGGGTTTTTATCCTAAAAGTTGCTAACTGAGGCCCTCATCTAACCTTTTTATTAACGTAATGCAATAACCAGGGACGGATTTATCATATGGCACAGTGCCAGGGGCCCAGCGCTCAGATAAGACCTTTTTTTGGTCTTCACCTGTGTTTGGCAGGAAAATATTGCAAAAATCTCAAAGTACTAGGGGCCCAACTCAATATAAATCTGGCCCGGGCAATAACATGGTTTGAAGGCGTAACTATCTATTATACATTTTTCAATAACAATTCACCTCCACCTTGCCAGTGTTTATGCAGCTAATTACTTTTGAAAAAAATTTGCTACAGTAAGGGGAATGCTCATTGCTCATTAAACAAATTTTTGAATTGAGAGGGCATGGGCCCCCTGGCCGTATATGGACTCCTATAACTGGCTGTTTTCATGACAAAACAACAATCTCTAAGGAAAATATTCGACTGGATTGTTATTTACTGCTAAAATATTGGAGGAGGCAATAAACTTTATTTCCCCCTATCATGTCCAAATCACTTACAAAATTTAACCCCAAAATGCAAGATTTTAAACGTGTTTTGGACTTAAATTGCTAGTAAAAGAAGGACTGAAAACCTAATTTTTTCAGTTGGCTTTCAAATGTCAAAAATCTAGTGCTTTTAAATGGCTCTAAATACGCGCGAAATGTGATCCAATGGTATTAAAATAGCTTCTTTTTCCAAAAAATTACGAAAAATTGCCCAGCGGTTGGGGGCTCTGTCCCCAAACCCCCATAACCTCCGGCGGCTGGGGGCTCCGCCCCCAGACCCCTGTCTGTGATACGTTTGAATAACAGTACACTTCTTTACTCAAGCACTTCTCTCGATTTCCACATTTTCGCATTTTAACTATTGGTTTAAGCCCTCTCCCTTGAAGGAATTCCTAGTTACGTGCCAACACGAGGCCAGTACGGCTTCTGATCTTCCATTCTACGATATCCTTGCCCCCACAAAAAATTCCTCTTTCGAAGTTTCTGATGAGTCATTGCATGTGATTTGTGGTTTGGGCCCCCCTCCTCAATCAAAAATCCTGGCTACGCCTATGCCAGGTAATATTAAATTACTACTCATTATTACACACATATTTAATTTCTTCTAAATTCACACGCAGAATGGGCACGGTTCTGTTTTTGCATTAGCTATCCAAATTGTTATGGCTCTGGATGGCTTTAGTGCCTTGTAGTTTGTACCGCCTGCACCGGTAGTACTAGCAGAAATAAAAGCAACAATTTTCTACAATGCTTTTTGCCCTCCCATTCTCCGATAGGAGCTTTCACACAACGCCATTTAAAATAAGTTTTAGTATGTCTTGGCGTAGTTGGCATCACATTATATTATTTTTTAATTATGGAAAGAAAACAAATTAAGACATTAGAAGTTTATGTTGTCTTTTTTATTCGGTTATTTTCTTTTTCACCAATCAAAAAATAATGCTGTCCTCGAACCGAGTACAGGGAATTTTCGAGGACTTGTGGCTTGAGGCAAAGGCCTATGCCTTGAGTTTCGAGGCTAAGAACAACCTTAGGGACTAAACCTCTGATAAAAGTCGAGTTATCAAAATTTTTTTCCTTACATCTATGACAGTTAACAGCTAAAAAGCGAATAGCTGACTCCTGAGAAATACGAAAGCCTCCCTTACTGATGGTGGTGAAACTACGGGTAGGCAATGGTTCATGCATGACGTCATTTACCTGATTAATCCAAATCGTTAGTTTGCGATTTTTCAAATAAAAATGACTTTTTAACAACTATAAAACTCAAAATATTGTTGTTTAACACTTTTTTTAAAGTAGCAATTAAAACCAAAATAACAAATTTATCTTGGCACTTGATCTTTAAGTTGTACACTAATTCTTTTTGTCTGCAGAGGGCGGGGTTGGGAGTTCTCATGAAAGTGGTTTCAAGAGCAGATAGATGGAAAGGAGAGCGACCTTGGGTAAGAAATAGAGAATCTACTGTCATCATGATGTTGAGCACAGACAGGATTTTGTAAAAGGTGAAGTCTAATGATTGAATCAGAAGCAGAAGACGGGGTATTGGTCTGGACAGAAAATTTGCATCGACAGGCAGGAAGTAAGCGTTTCCGGGAAGAAGAGCAAGAGCAGATAGATTTTGGGACGTGTTGTTTAATTCTATTCTGCAGCCCATGGGCTCTCATTCTTTTCAAATCGGGTAGAAAACTCTCTCATTCTTGCTTTTCGATTCCTCTACTGCAGTAGCGTAGCCAGGGGGGCGGAGAAGGCTTGAGCCCCCCATTGGCTTGAAAAGTATGCAAAATAGCACGTTTTTAGTGCTTTTGAGGCCGATTTCTGTTCCAAAAATGAAAATAGCCTCCTAACGGGATTTGGGAGCAGAAGTTGTGAAGAACTTGCCGTTATTTGGACCAGAATAGTGAAGTGTTTTGGTTCTGGAGCTCACCCAAAGTTGGTGCAAACTTTTTTTTTTCTGTTGGAGATCACCTAATTTTGGCTGGAAAAAGCCTTTGAATTTCGGTGAAGATCTTTTTTTTTTATGGAGATCACCTGAATTTTCCGAAAAAAGCCTTTGAATTTTGGTGAAGACCTTTTTTCTTTTTTTTTTTTTTTGATCACCTAATTTTGACAATAAAACCACCTCAATCTAATTCAAGACTAATGAAAGTTCGTTTACGGTTGTACAAAATTTCCAAAAAAGCCCCCCCCCCCCTTTGCGAAATCCTGGCTACGCGACTGCTGCAGCCTTTGCGAGGTACAGCCTACATACCGACTATCACAGTGGCATGAGAATCGATAAATCACGTTGCTTTTCTGTAAAGCAGGCAGTGCATTCTTGTTGGTAGCGGAGAAATTATCGTTGGGTTAGTAAACGACGCGTGGTTCCACGGCGGAAAAGCACCGTTTGGCAGCAGATTTTACTTGCTTTTCAAATCGGGTAGAAACAGAACCAAGCCATGGTAGATGTAGCCTGATAGACGGGGCATTTTTCCGGTCCGAATTTAGGTAGAGCTTAAAATTATAAGTTCTGTACCACCAATCAAATTTTTGCTAGTTGTTTTGATAACCGGGCGGCATGAGCTTGGCAGTCGTCTCTACTTTTATAGCAAATATATCTTTTATTGCTATGATTTTATTTTCGTCATGTTGTAACTTGAGTTTACGTTTTTCTTGCGCCTCCATTTTTGGCGTCAACGTTGTAACTTGGCATTCAAAATAAAATTTAAAAATAAGAAAAAAGATTTTTTCTGAGCTAGGCAAGTTTGGGAGTAAGTCTGCAATTCCGCAAGTCGATCGGCATTTGCGGATTTTCTATTTTAGGGGCAGACTGCGCATTGCAGTATTCCGTAATTTTTGTTGCGGAATTGCGGTTGCGGAAGTTTCGAATGATTAGTTCGCATTTCGGTAAGTATAAAAAAATTATTCCATTTAAGTCGCAAGATGCTCAGACTTACGTGATTACTGTTGTAATTTTTGTAGAATCAGTAGTGCATAGCAGAGATGGAAACCGGTCGGGTCGACCGGCCGGTCGGGTTGCCGGTCGGGTCGAGATTCTTCGACCGGCCGGTCAAGCCGGTTAAAAAACCGGTCAAACTATCCTTTCTGGCTACTAAAAGACATCTAAGCATCAACCGAAATATACTTATACATTTTATCATAAATAAAACTTTTTATAAAAAAATAGTATTAACAAACCACATCTTTCGAAAACACTTGTTGAATGGTTTCAAGCTGTGACTGATATGCTGTGACCATTAAGACATGCACATCCAGGGACGTATTTAGGGTGGGATTATTGTGTCAAGCCCCCCACTTTGGGCCGCGGCACAAAGCAAAAAAGTGCAAAATATACGTTAAAATCGCGTAATCAGATTCTAATAAAGCATGCATGTGGAAGAGGCTTGCGCTGCCTGGCATTTTAGCATCATTTTAATCAGCGTGCAGAAGTGGCGCAGATTTCAGATTGTTTGGTACATGCTAAAATCTTATCGCTTTGAAAAGCTTTTTTCAACTTAAATTTACCACACTCTACACTGGGCAACAAAGACATAGCTCTTATTTTTCGTATCTAACTAGCCATGGCTAGTTCTGAAAAAGCAGCATTTCTACAAACTGCTCGGGCACATTATATTTCGAATGTTTTCTAGCCAAAGTCACTACAGTTTAGTGTTTTCAATGAAAATAACGGACGCGTTGCGTTCATCGGGGTAGTTATTCATAACGACTTCGTACGACCGATGAGTTTATTTATTGGTTTGACGTTTCGCTTCCGAAACCGGG
The DNA here is from genome assembly GCA_963965965.1 of Trididemnum nubilum. Classification (NCBI taxonomy): domain Eukaryota; kingdom Metazoa; phylum Chordata; class Ascidiacea; order Aplousobranchia; family Didemnidae; genus Trididemnum; species Trididemnum nubilum. The sequence continues at coordinate 25,418,862 of OZ014479.1, read as the reverse complement.
AAGCTTCTTCAGAACAATTTTCGGCAGTGCTGCCTTTGCAGTTGCAAAAAGATAAATGAGAAAAAAATAACAGCAGAAGATAGGTAACAATAAAAACATACAAACATCACAATACTTGTACTAAAAATATTAAAATGATGGAGCAATAACATTATATAATTATGGAAATTATGTCACTAACAGCGTGAAAAAAATTAATAATATTCATAACAACTAGGCTGCTTCACTAATAGTTTGAGAAAGTATGAAAAGGATCTATTGCAAAACATTATGTACTGGAAAAGCTTTTTAGCTCCACAGAGATTTATATACGGACGGAACAATTAGTATAAATATCTGTGGAGCTAAAAGCCTTTTCCAGTACATAGTGTGTTGCGATTAATCCTTTTCCTCCTTTCTCAAACTATTAGTAAAGCAGCCTAGTTGTTATGAATATTATTAATTTTTTTCAGGCTGTCAGTGACATAATTTTTCAGTATTCCTTTTTTCACGCTGTTAGTGACATAATTTTTCAATATTTTCAATATTATATATTGTCATTATTGCTCCATCATTTTAATGTTTATGGGTATAATAGTACAAGTATTGTGATGTTCATATGTTTTTACTGTTACCTATCTTCTGCTGTTATTTTTTTCTCATTTATTGTTTTGTAACTGTAAAAGCAGCACTGCCGAAAAAAAGTTTAGTGTTTGCAGCTCGGCAAATTGCAAATAATCTGTCACCAATAGCTAAAATATTGAAACTTCATTTTTTTGGCTTTCGCAAAATATCATTAGAAAGAACGTCTAATAATTTGGCTTGTGCTCTCCGGTGCTTTTTATGCTTATTTTGTGCACGTTTTGCGTTGCTCAAAACAGGTCTTTGAAACCGAGACTTTAACCAAAAAACGTCTTAAAATTGAGTTATTTTTGCAAAAGGCGCAAAAATTTTTTTGCGTTTTTTTTCTGAAACCCCCGTCTAAAGTCACAAATTTTAACACCTCACCCATGCCCCTCCCTTTTGAAAATTTTTCATTAAATACATTGAATAGTGAAGAAAAACCTTCTGTAAAAAAACCGGTCGACCGGCCGGTTGACCGGCCATTCAACCGGCGATGATTTTGAAATTTACCGGTCGGGTCGGGTCGAGAAAATCCTGACCGGTTCCATCTCTGGTGCATAGCTAAAAACAAACGGAGATGTTAATCCGAGTGCGAAATCAGAAAAAAGTTTTAACGCTCCTTCGCATTTACTGAAATGTGGTTCCAAAGTCGTTTAAAGTCATTTTTGAAGCATTTATTAGGAATGGGGGTTTCATGAAAAGATAAACAAAAATTCCCAATTAAGTTGCAATTTGCCACATATAACTATAACTCATTTTCGCAGGTAATTTAACACTTTTGAAAGGCTAATTAATGAGAGAAGCACGTTTTGTACGCAAACAATTTGCCAAAATCAAAAAAATCTAAAAAAGTAAAAAATTGTATTTTCCAAAGTGCAAAAAAACTCCGAGCGTTCCGAGCTCTGTCCTAAATTCTCAGCTCTTGCCTCCTACAGCTGGGAAGTACAGTTAGTATGTTTCGCAACCTTTGGCTTTGCTTCAATGTAGAATTAACGTTGCATACAGAGTTTGTTTGCTTTTTTTGTCTCGAACTGAATTTCATTTTATTAGGTTTACATGGGCTATTCGATCAATGCAGTTTACCAGATGGGAGGGCAAAAATGCTCGAGTCGAAGACGTCATCATGGTGGCGTCAAAGCTATGCTTTTGAAAAATAATGCCATTTTACTATAACGTCATAGGCGGTTCAAATTTCTTGCACAGGTTTGTTTTTTAATGCTAAATTTTATAATGCCTATGTCAAAATAGTTAAGTCACAAAAAAGTTGTTTGACGTAAATATCAAGTGAAGTATTGGCCAAAAAATGCTCGGTAAACCTCAAAACTGGAAAGTGACTTCGGTAAACCTCAAAATTGGTCAACTTCCTCTTGCCTTAATTAGAAACTTCAAATTTTAGGGGTTATTTATGAACAGATTTGACTCAAAATCAAGTTAGTTTGTAAACTAATTTTTGTTAAAACGAATTTATCACAAAAATATCCGGAGTGGGGGCATTTCTCCCGCTCTGGTTAAAATAGAGTTGTTACAGTATATTATATTAATGACGTGATGGACAGTACTTAAATTGTAAAATTTTGCATGGGGGGACGCTTTCGGAGCCTTGACCAAACTTTAGTGGAAATTATGTAATTCCGTCACCGCAATTGAATGAAGACCAAAAAAAAGGTCTTCGCCAAAAAATTGAAGTGTTTGTTTCCCGAAATCAGGTAAAGACCAAAAAAAAGGTCTTCACCGCAATTTGGGACTATATTCGGCCGGAATTTGTAGGATTTATTCGTACAGGCTGGCTCTTGTTCTCATCATCATCATCATCCAGCGCTCAAATTTCGATGGGTGGAGGTCTAAATCTCGATGGGGGGACGCGTCCCCCCGCGTCTCCCCTACAATTTAAGTAGTGGTGATATATATTGTTTGGGTTCAACCCACACGTAGCCAGAACAGAAGTTTTGGAAGAGCAAGCGAAAATTTGGAGGGCAATATCTTCTCGCTAAGGGTGATCCAGTAGCGTAGCCAAGGGGGCGGGGGGGCTCGAGCCTCCCCATTGGCTTGTAAAGTATGCAAAATCGCACGTTTTTGGTGCTTTTGAGGCCGATTTTTTGTGAAAAATTGAAAATAGCCCCCCCATAGGAAAACAGCCCCCCTCAAACGTATGAATTTCCGAATTTGGCCGAAAAATCAGTCTCAATTTTGGTGAAGACATTTTTTTTTTTTGGCTACCACCTGATTTTGGGCGGAAAAAACGTTTGAAATTCCGATTTCGGCCGAAAAATCAGTCTCAATTTCGGTGAAGACCTCTGTTTTTGAAGACCACCTGATTTTGGGCGGAAAAAACGTTTGAATTTCCGATTTCGGCCGAAAAATCAGTCTCAACTTCGGTGAAGACCTTTTTTTTTTTTTTTGGAGACCACCTGATTTTGGGCGGAAAAAACGTTTGAATTTCTGAGCTTGTCGAGAAATTTCGTCTCAATTTTCGGACAAACCGTGTGAAACTGATTCAAGAACAATGAAAATTCGGGTCAAGGTCGTTTGCACTTTTCTCACTCTTTCAAAAAAGCCCCCCCCCCTTTTCCAAATCCTGGCTACGCGCCTGGGGTGATCTCCAAAAAAATGTCTTCAGTTCCGAAAGCCACCACTTTCTGCGACTTTCAAATATTAAATCAAAAATAATATAACGCAATTTTTGTCTGGTCGCAGCACCACGGATCAGATTTTCACTCTGAAGCAAATCTTCAAAAAATCTTGGGAGTATGGCAAAGACCTTTTTGCATGCTTTGTCGATTGTGAAAAAGCATATGCATTAATCATACAACTCAAAGCATACAACTCATTAATCTCAAACTGCTGTCCAAATTTCATGTTGCTAGACCCAACCGTTCTCGAGTTATAAGCAAAAGTCTGAAATTTCGCACTCGTTAGTTGGAAAATAGCCGAGTAAAAACAGAGGAACTTGCGACGCGAGCGTCGGTCGTTTCAATTAATGACATAAAAGTAGATAATCCTAATCTGCGCGAATGCGCTCATTTTATTCTCTGCTTGGTTACGCTTGGCTGCAGGCCCCACTCTGCTTTTTTCTGGCACTGTCGATTAGTGCGCAGTTTGAAAAAGGTCGGTTGAAGCGCTAATAATGTGCTTGCACTGTAATTAACGGGTGGATTGAAGTGATCTAATCTGTATTCATGTTTATGTCATTCGAGTGAAAGCAATATCTTGAAAATTGGAGCTGATTCTACAGGTCTTTGGTAGCCTATTCAGAGTAGGATCGTGTCCGTTCTTAATCATTTAAAGAGTCTGAACGAAATAGTCGAAGTTTTACTCATCCGCACCAACATTTTTCATAGGTCATGAACTTTTGCTGTAGTCACTCGATCGATCATTCGTATGAACCATGCACTTTACGTCTGTCTTACCACATCAACGCCTAGCACAGGCGTAGCCAAGGGGGGGGGGAGGTAAATTAAATTGCCGCCAATGATAAAAATAATGACAACAAAGCCATTTTAGCACTTTTGCGTTCAACAGTCCAATATTAGTATCCAACTTATGTAAATGTATTATCTGGAAGAAACTCAGGCTTTTTGTCCTAAAAGTTGCAACCTCAGTCCCTCATCTAACCTTTTTGTGAACGTAATGCAATAACATGACTCGTAACCATCTATTGTACCAACTTTGAATAACAATCCACCTCCATCTCAGCAGTTTTAACGCGACAAAATACTTTTGAAAAAAAAATTAGCTTGGGAAAATGCTGATTGAACAAATTATTGAATTTGAATTGAGCGAGCCTGGGTCGTGGTCGTTTATGTGCTCCTAAAACTGGTTGTTTTTACGATAAAACAAAAATCTCCAAGGCAAATGTTTGAGTAAATTATTTTGTACTAGCTGCTAAAAATGTTACAGGAGGCATAGCATCTTGCTTCACCCTACCTGGACCAAGGCACTCGCAAAATTTACCCTAAAAATTCAAGATTTTAAACGTGTTTTGGACTTGACCTGCAAGTAAATGGAAGATTGAACAATTTAATTTTTTCAGTTGGCTTTCAAATCTTAAAAATTTAGTGATTTTAAATGGATCTACAAACGTGCGAAATGTGATCCAAATGGCCTTAGAATTGCAATTTTTTCCAAAACATTCCAAAAAATCGCCCAGCGGCGGGGGGCTTTGCCACCGAACTCTTGTCTGTGATACGTTTAAGTTACACTAGTTTACTCGCCATCTTTTCCAATTTACAATTTTTTGAAAACTTTTCAAGTTTTGGTTCAAGTCCTGACTCCGTTTAGCAAAATCTTGGGGCTTCTGATTCTCCATTTCACGGTATCTTTTTCCCATTAAAAATTTCTTTTGAAAAGTTCTGATGACGTTATTGCTTGCGGTTTGGCTCCACTAATCAAAAATCCTAGCTACGCCTATGACGCCGAGCACTTTTTTGGGTTCTATTTTCAAGTCTTTCCTCCGGCTCGGCCTCCATTGCGGGTAGACTGCTTAGCCTTCATGGAAAATATGCGTCAAGTGTCTTTCCTAAGAACACAAGGACGTTTTTCAGTCACTAATTCTGAAAAAAAGGTACGTTGACGCATAGGCGTAGCCAGGATTTTTGATTGGGGGGGGGGGGGGGGGGGGGCCAAACCACAAATCACATGCAATGACGTCATCAGAAATTTTCGAAAAAGGAACTTTTATAGGGCAAAGATATCGCAGAATGGAAGATCTGAAGTCGTGGTCTGTTGTCACTTAACCAGGATTTTGGTAAAGGGAGAGGGCGAAAACTAACAGTTAAAAAGCGAAAATGTCTAACTTGGGAAACGTGTTGAGAAAGCTAGTGTACTCAAATGTGTCACAGACGGAGGTTTGGGGGCGGAGCCCCCAGCCGCAGGTGGCTATGGGGGTCTGGGGGCAAAGCCCCCAGCTGCTGGGCGATTTTTGTAAAATTTGGAAAAAAATGTTTGCTTTGGAAAAAAATTGTTTTGGAAAATGAAAAAATTGTTTTGGAAAAAAATGTTTGTTTTGGAAAAATGTTTGTTAAATGTTTGTTAAAAATGTTTGTAAAATGGGATTAAAAAAGCTTTTTTTACCCCTGGGCCACCCCCTTGGTTTCGTCTATGATTTTGAGATAAGATCGCGCCTTTAAGTTTTTTCATAAACAAACATTCAAAGCAAACTTAAAATAACTTTTTTTCCAAAACGTGGAGGACTTGAGTCATGTCACTTGACAGTTTTTTGAAACGTACAAGAATTGCATGACGTTATTATGACGTGGACACGTGGTCCTCATTATTATTACTTACTTTTGTACGCGTAAATCTTAAATTAGAGAAACTGCAATTCCGGACAAGGACAACGTATTGGCTATGCTCTCATTATATTTAGCATTGGTAGTATTTCGATTGGGGGGTTTGCTTTACCGCCTGTGATATAGCATTAAGTTAATAATAACGTTAAACGAAGGCCTGGAGTTGCTACTTTTAGGAAAAAACTCTTAAATTTCTTACAGGTTTTGCTTATAAATTATTAAAAATTTGAATTAAGGGGCTCCTGACCCAGAATCCTTAGTCGTCAGTCAGGGGCTCTGGGTGTCAGTTAGAGGCCCCGGGTACCCCTGGTTGTCTGTTAGAAGCCCTGGGGCCCCCTGGTCGTTAATTAGGGGCTCTAGATCCCTCTGGTCATCAGCTAAGGGCCCCGGGGCCCCCTGGTTGTTAGATGGGGGCCCCCTGGTTGTCAGTCAAGGTCTCCGGAGCCCCCTGGTTGTCAGTTAGGGGCCCCCTTGTTGTTGGTTATGGTCTCTGGGGCCCCTGGTTGTCAGTTATGGGCCCCCTGGTTGTTGGTTAGAGGCCCCGGGGCCTCTGGTTGTCAGTTAGGGGCCCTGAGGCCCCCTGTTTGTCGGTTAAGAGCCCCAGCCCCCCTGGTTGTCAATATCGGGGCCCTGGGGCCCCCTGGTTGTCAGTTAGGGGCCTCGGAGCCCCCTGGTTGTTAGTTCGGGGCCCCCTGGTTGTTATTTAGGGGTCCTCTGGTTGGCAGTTTGGGGCCCCGGGGCCTTTGGTTGTCGGTTAGGGGCCCATGGTTATTAGTTAGGGACCCTGAGGCCCCCTGGTTGTTAGTTATGGTCCCCGGGGTCCCTGGTTGTCAGTTTGGGGCCCTGAGGCCCCCTGTTCGTCGGTTAGGAGCCCAGGCCCTTCTGGTTGTCAGTTAGTGGCCCCGGGCCCCTGGTTGTTAGTTAGGGGCCTCTTGATCGTTATTTAGGGGCCCTGAAGCTCCTGGTTGTCAGTTAGGGGCCCCGGGGCCCCTGGTTTTTGGTTAGGTGCCCCCTGGTTATTAGTTAGGGGCTCCCCTCGGCTGTTAGTTTGGGGCCCCAGGGCTCCTGGTGTTTAGTTAGGGGCCCTGGGGCCCCCTGGTCGTCAGTTAGGGGCCTTTGGAGCCCCCTGATTATCAATTAGGTATCTTGGGCCCCCCTAGTTGTTGGTTTGGGCCCCATAGTCGTTAGTTTGGGGCCCCATGGTTGTTAGTTGGGGGCCCCGGGGCTTCCTCATCGTCATTAATGTTATTGTTAGTTACTCTTATGTACGTAATCGCTGAAAAAAACTGCAACTAAACAGCGCCTACCTTACTTTGTCGTAATTTTTATCATTGGTGGTATTTTAATTGGGGGGAGGCCGGCCCCCCTGGGCCCCCCCTGGCTACGCCTATGCGTTGACGCTTTTTCGCAAGAAGTTCGTAAAATATATGAATCTTCAAAGGTAGAGGGGTTTAAGTAAGACATCAGACAACATTTAGAGTTTTGATCGTATGCTGTAGCTGATGATTTATTTTCGCTTTATCCTGCTGTCACGAAACAACGGTGGCGCTGTATATTTAGACAAAACCGCATCTGCTTTGGAGTTTCTCAGCGATCAATTTCAAAACATTCCCTTGATTTTTCACCAAATTATTTTGATGAATTCAAGTTTTTTTCGCTAAAACGTCTCAAAATCGACGGTTTTCTTAATGAAAAAAGCAAAAAAAGTTCTTGAGCGGAGACCCTCCAAAATAAAATTTGCAGCCAAAATTTCACGCAAAAATATTATAAAATCAATTTCTTTTGTAAAAAAAGATCAAGATTTTTCAGTGGCAAAGACTCCGCATTCCAATGTAGAAGTTAATGTTTTTTATGAAGATACTTCACCACTGGATAATAGATCTTAAAAAAAAAAAGAAATCAAAAACGCACAAACTAACTAATCATATTCATATACACTCTTTTCTAGAACAATTTTATGAGAACACTAAGCTCATTTTTGCTCAAAATTTAATAACAAATTAAAAAAAATTCCAGCCTTAGCAGCAAAAATAAATTAAGGACAAACGAAAAAGAAAAAAAATCCAAATCAATAAAAGAAACTAAATTCTGTATTCATTCAAAACTAAAAAATTTCAGTGGTTTTCTAGTATTTGCGAGCAAATTTGCAACTATTATGAGACTAAAGAATGCTGTTGTGCTCTATCCGAGTAACTGAGAAAATTTTTGGCAGTCGTTCAAGTCGAAAAGAGCAATTTTGCATTGCGGCAAAAGCAGTAAAAAATGTTCACTCAACCACACAAACCTTTGGAAATATGGTCGTTAAAATTAACATCTTAAAGGAGGCCTTCATTTGAAATAGGCTATTATTTAAATAATCCGGAATATTTTTCTGAACACGTTATCGAAAGTTCCGTCCAGAAATTCCTCACCGTTCTTGAGATATCCTCTAAAATCTGTTAATACTCCACTAATCCGTGTCGTCACTTGCCCGAGTTTGGCTGAGTTTGTATGGGCTGTGTAAGGTATAGAGTAGGTAGGCAACAGTTTTGAATAAAATAGGGTATAATTCACTTAATTTAGACAAGGATAAACACTATACCTACCTACTCTATACCTTACACAGCCCGTGTTCAGAAAAATATTCCGGATTATTTAAATAATAGCCTATTTCAAATGAAGGCCTCCTTTAAACAGATGTACAAATGTGGTTTCTAAAATTAACATCCGTGTTTTCAAAATTTAAGAACAATTGACGCTAAAATTCGGGAAATAAGGTCCGAACAGCCAGCCTTAACTTAATATTTAATGGTTCTTAGAAAAAAACGTATACTATATGTAGAAAAAAACTACGAAAAGTTTTTTTGACATTATTCAATTCAGTTTATTTTTGCCATTTCTGGCATATAAGCAACGAAAATTAATGTACGCTCTTCACCCTTCAAGGTTCAATGCTACCGTAACAACTACACAAAATGAAACATAAAACTGACACTTACATATTTAGAGTAGTTCAATCAATTCAGTGTGAAACATTTAACATATTTTGACTCAGAAAAGCAGAAGAAATGAGAAACCACAACAATAAACAAAAAACACTTTTGATATTTACATTTCAGTGATGTCGTAACATTATGTTGTGATAACACGTTGATATTTATGTATTTTACGCAAAACTTACTCGAAAATTGGATTTTGGGGGGTAATTTAGTGGTTGACAAAACTTTACGTAAATTACGCAAAGCCACAATTTCCAGAGACGACGATATGTGTTATAATTGCTACCCTATTGTTAGTTGAGCAAGGCAAAGGCTGTACAATACAGTCACTGTCAGCAGATCAGCGCGGGCAAAGACAGAGCAAAAATCCGAACAATAAAGAAACAAAGAAGAAAAAGAGTGGGAAAAAGAGTTGCGTATCATCTAGTTTTATGTCATTGTTCCAATGAGACAAAATATGGGGTTGTGCGATATTAAAAAAACTTCCAAAAGTTACCAAAGTGGTTGTCGACAAAGGTAAATTTGAGCCCTTTTCCCCCAAGATATTGACAAAATGCTTCCCATTTTCGAGTAGAGCGTTAAATTTCCGTTCCGGAGTATGTAGTTAATTAAAAGGCACTTTAAAGTTAATCTCAAAAAATAAGTTTGAAATGCGACGAAATATGAAGTTGACGTGCAATGTTAAAATTTTTTGCAACCGTCGCGTCCTTATTTTCTTTTTTCACTTCGAGATGTCGAATCGCGTGACTTCAGACGCTTTATTTTGCCGGAGTTACTGTGATTTTTAGTCGTCGTAAGCAGTTTCAAGCCTACCTTGATCAGAAATACCTACCTAGGCCTACTCATAATCAGGTAACTCGTCGATCAAATAAGGTACCTGGTAATTAGCAATGGGTAAGTCTTCGAAAAAATCGAAGCATATAAATATTGGCAATGATTTTAAAAAGCAAAAGCTAAAAGCTGGAAAGAAGAAAGCTTCTGCCACTGCCACCATAACCACTTTCAAATCAAAAAGTATCTACATAAATGAACAATTAAAAACGCAAGTAGAGGTAAGTTTTAGTTAGCAGTATATCTATTTATTTGTAAAATAAAAATAATATGCTAGGGTAGCGCATACTGTAGCCTAGATAGGCTACCTTATGTTTCTTATTTGAAGACTAGCCTAGTCTTTGCTCCCAAAACCTTGCTATTTTTTATCAAATTAAAATCTGAACAATAGCAGATACTGTATTAGAATATCGCAACATATTCTTACAGTCTACATTACCAATTATGTTTAACATCATGCACTTCAGTTTTTCAGTTTTACTGAAAAGTAGCAATGCATTAGACTAATTGTAGAAAATCTGCACCATTTACTAGTATTTCAAAATTTTTGTTGATTGATGATGTGTTGTGGTGTTTTTTTGCTGTTTTGTCCTTGGGCCTACTGTTTTTCATTTTAATTTGACTTTTGCTGGTGTAGTTAGTGTATTGCTTTTTTTGATGTTCGTAATAAGTTAAATGGTAGTGGGTAGGTTTGCACTCTTTGCAAACTGCTTTTGAACTTTGTTACCAATAACATATTTAAAAAATAATACAGGTTTAGACCTAAACAAGAAAAATAGGCAGATTACTGATCAATATCGTTATCATTTAGATTTATTCAATTTTAAAATCTATTACTGTACCAGAGATTAAAACTTTAAATGTTAAAAGATATGATTGGCTTTCATTTTCAGTCAAAGCAATTTCAGTCAAATCTCATATACATTCTGCACTAGAATAGCAACTAGTCATATCTTTAATATTGCAATTTAATGATCAATAATCTTTTTTGCTGATTCAGGCAGTCAGGGGCCACCTGCCACATACTATGGTCTTCACAAAAACACAAGTATTGTTCAATAATAATTCGGGTTTCAAATTTTTATTTGGATTTGGTTTTAACAAACGTTTTTTAAAAGTTTGAAAAAATTTTTCTTAAAGAATTTATAACTTATTTTCTTTGTGATTGACATTTTGTTGAAAAAAATTTACAAAATCTTTGTTTTTGGATATTCATTATTTAGTTTTTGAAACAAAGTGTAGCTTCAAACATGTACGTAAAAAGTTCTTGAATGAATTTTGAACAAACATTGATTGTTGTTGTGTTTGTAAAATCAATTTGCTTTACTTTTGCATTCAAACACAAATAAAAAAAACATCATTAAACACCAGTATGTAGCAATTATTAAGTAATTGACCACTATTGACAATAGACAGCAAAAAATTGTCACCTCTTAAAATTTGAACAGTAGTTTGGTAGTACAAAATTTTTAAATGATTTTAAACATTATCGGATTTATCTTTCTAAAGCTATTCCACTTTATTTATGCATGTGTTATACAGGGTGTCCCAAAAGTAACCAAACCGCAAACTTTAATAAAAATTAGTTGTCAAAAGATGTCGTGATTGTATTGCAGTTGAAGGTAGACATTTTGAACATTTGTAAACAATTAATACAGCTATTATGTTTGTTGTTGCGTAATTAAATTTGTTGTTTCTGATTAATATTTTTTATTAAAGTTTGCGGTTCGGTTACTTTTGGGACACCCTGTATTTTAGTCTATTTCATGGAGAAAAACTAAATTTGCTGTTTCAAGTTTTTTGTCAAGTTATTTATGTAAATTTAATCAAAACATTTTTGCTTTCTGGCTCCAAGATGAAAAGCATGATGGATCAAAAATGAAATTGGATCACTGATTCCATCAATGGATTATATTCGGATACAGACCACAATTCATTTTTAGTTGAGAAAATTAATTGAAAATGGTTCAATTTCAAATCTATCAGTAAAAAAGCGGTGGGTCTTTACAATCAAGAGCATTCAAAATTGGGCGGTAAATTCTTTATGAGGTTTGCTGTCAGTAAACAACCAAGTTTTCTTCTACTTGTCCCAAAATTTCTTCATTCATAAATTTCTACAAAAAAACCCATGACCAAGCAAGCAATAATGTGTAACATCCTCTTTTCCTGTGTTACCTACCAACAACCAGCAAAACAAGAAAATTTCCAGCAAAAAAATCTTTGAAAAATTTTACTAGTGGTTTAGAGCATTCGTAAATTTATCTAAAGATTCAGGCTATTTTATGAACATTTTGAGCCATTTTTTTATTGAAGAAAAAAATAATAGTATGAACAAAAAATGCTAGTTACCAAACAAAAAAAATCTTTGGCAAAGCAAAAAATGTTTAGAAAAAAAATCAAAATATTTATAAAAATTTCCAAATAAAAAGCTTTTGCCAAACAAAAAAATTTGGCTGAAGATTTTTTGTGTAAAATATTTAAAAAAATTTTTTCACAACTGCGTGGAAGCACTTTTCTCACACCTCCCATTAGACTAGTGTTTCATCAGCATCTGAATTCACACATAGCCTATCCTGGCAGCCCACCTAAACCTTCAAACCACACACAAAGGCAATTTCTGCACTTGCCATCGTAACCTCTTCTCAGATTACTCTGATCAAAGTCTAACTATAAGGTCACCAAAAGAGGATTCTCGACCAGTGTCACACTGACACTGCACTTACCTCGACCGCATTGTGCTAGCATCAGTAAGCAATAAGCATGGACACCATATATGACATCACATAAGCAATTTACCACAATAGTACATTATATGCATATTTCAAACTTGTTTATCATCAAGCGTACATAATTGTACAAATGCCTCCTGCAAATTTTGAATTCCAAAAGCCAAAATAGCTTAATTGCCAGATTTGAATATTTACAAATATTAGACTAATCAAATATTTACAAATATTCGGAAAAAATGAATATCTTTGAAACAAAGATTCGGAAATTTTATTAATGACAAACACCATAGTATGCCAGTTTCATGAAACGCAAACATTTATGTTTTTCTGAAGACCAGTGTTCCCTATTAGCGCAAAAAAGTGCAAAATTTTTTCCAGCATTTTCGCACTGAAATTTTGTGAATTTCGGCATTTTTTCTCCCACCAAAAACTGGCGTTTTTGTTTCCTGCCAAAAATCGTAGACAGCTGCGGTTCACGGCTCTTTGCACTGGTATGTTGCACAAAGCGCGGAGAAAACTTGCAGAACTCAGACAAAGGACCTTTTTTTATTTTTTCGAGATCAACATAAAATCGGAAAAAAAGATACCTTCGTGTCAGCCCGATGACCTTTAAAACTGGACAAAAAAGATGAGAAAATTTTCGGCCTTTTCACATTGAGTTTAAAACGTTTGCACTATTCCCGACATTTTTGCAGGAGGTGAAAACTTAAAGGGAACACTGCTGAAGACCATAGTATGCAGTCCCTGGATTATATTGGAGGAAGCCTTATTTGTTTATTATAAAATTTAAAATCCTTGCATTGTTCCTAGGTTCAACTGTAACTCTTTAACCTTCAAAGTGTCAAAAAAACAACAACTTTTTAAATGAGCATTTTTCATTTTGTTTATGTCAATCATAGCTTTCCAGAAAAAGAGACACTCTATATCTGATACGGTATGATCTGGTAGCTGTTTATTGCTGCTATAATTTTATATTTATTGGTAAATTTGTTTGAACATGCTATCCCCCTCTAGGACTCTACTTTTAATTTAATTGATTCAGATTTTTTGTTTAGAATGAATTACTATCATACACCAAGCATAGCTTGCCAGAGCTGCTGAGTCATTTGAATCATTATAGTGCCAACTTTCGCTTTCGTGCAATGGTTGGCATTAAAGAAATCTTGGGACAAAGATCTTCAAAAGTAGCTGAAATAAATCTTGGAAGCATTGTGCAAAAAATATCAAAATCAGTAATGGATGATGATTCTGAAGTTAGGTATGATATTACTGGTAACTACAAAAATTCATCAAAAAAAAGTTACTTGGATAGTGTTTACTTGTTGTTTTTTTTAATTGAAGTTACTGAATAAACTGGAATAAGCAGTAAGGATTAGAATTATTATACATCTTTAAGCATTTATGCAGTACAATTGAAAGATTTTTTTATGCAAGGACCTCACAGCCTTTTAGTTGCTAAAGATGTAACAAAAATCAGCTTATCGACTGTCCACGTATTTACAGTATTCTTGTTTTAGGTTTTAAATTTTATTTTGAAGTGTTTACAGGTTCAATGAGAACACTGGACTTATACAAAAAAGTCTTGAGTTTGCCATTATATGGTAAGTAATTTCTAGAGTATAATAATGGTGTAAATTTCTAATTACAGAAGAACCTGCATATCTCTGTTGCAACTTATTTTTGATGAGCTTTCGGAAAAGAAAATGTCTCCTCATTTTCCCCTTATTTTGTCGCATCTTTATTGTGCTATGTCTCACATTTCAGTTAAAGTTCAAAAAGATTCACTAAAGGTACTAAATTTTGTTGATATTTGGAAGTAGTTGATTTGATACTCAATAATATGTAAACAATTTGCTATGTTCTAAGACAATGGCAAATTTAAGCCCAGGAAAATTATTATGTCAAAGATTTCTCTTTTTGCACTTGCTAGTCATCACCTGTGTCATATTTACAGCATTTTTTGACTATTGTTTTATTTTCAATGCTTGTAGTAGTCATTTGGATAATTGATATATAGAAATTCAATGAATGCATTTTCATGAACTGATAATCATTATCTCTTAAAATAGGGTTATTTGAACGTTTTTGAAGGAGTGCCGAATTAGACTTCACGAAAATGCTCAGGGGCCAACAGCTTTTTGGTGGTGCCATTTTACATATCAGAACATCAATTTGAGATCAAAGGTCAAGCCAAAAAAATGTCTAGGCTATTTCGGAGCCTTTTTGTTCAGAAAATGGGTAAAACCTAAAAAATTGGCTCGTATTCTGGACCGATTCAATCATATCTGCTGGCGAGTTTGGTCAAAAAAAAAAAAAAGGCGAAGACTTGGACACAGGTCGGCTTGAACACCTAAAACCATTTGAATGCTGTTGATTTTTCAGCTATAACGCAGCAACCAGTATTTAAAATGTTTGATTTGAAGGAAGTTTATTTAATTTATTCGATTTTTTTCTAATCAGTGTACAATTGCACATGTTGAATTGTTCATGTTGAATGATTGTTTTTGTCAGGTTGTTGAATTGTTGATGAAGTATTATCCAAATTTGATTCGTTTTTATGCTGGCACTAAACTGCTGCAGTACTTTTTGGAGCTAATATCTGTCAAAGAGAGTGGCATCAACTCGACCGGACGAATTTTAGCAACCACATTTGCTCTGAAGAAAGAAACTGCAATACAATGGAGGCTCCGAGTTTTGTCTCTGATATTGTCCTTGCTTAAAATTTTATCACAGCCTTCAGCCTCTGTTTCCAGAGATCAGACTGAGCAAATGTATTTTTGGAGTACCGAAAATTTAGCCAGCAAACTTATTCCTACTTCTTTAAAGCTACGCCGTTTGACCTTGGAGTAAGTTTCAATTTCCTAATTTCACCATTTCAATTTTTATTCATTTCAATTTCCTAATTTCACCATTTTGCTGAAGTTTGGTTTTCTTAATTAATTAGTTAAAAGTGTTGAACTAATTCAGCGATTTAGTTTAGCTTGTTCTATGCTCAACAGTTTTCCATTTTGCACGGCACATTTCTTAAATCTCCAAAATATTTGTCCAGCAAAATGTTGAAAACGTAATTTTTAAACTAGCGTTTTTATGATAGAGCTGGATCTGGATCACCGCTGAAATTTTGCGTCGTTGTTGCCATCAAGTTACTCCTGCAGGAAGTTAAGTTGTGATGATTAGATTTTATTTGGCTGACTTTGATCAATTAAATCTCGGAAACGGTAACTTTGGTGAAAACTTGGAAAGTTTCAAATTCGGTGAAAGTCCGTTTTTTTGTGTTAAAATGGAAATTTTATAAACTTGCAGAAACATGCAAAGAAATACTGTTGTCACATCTGACGGGCCTTCAACAGACGAATTAATGGAAACAACTTTCCCCTTACTGCTTCAATGCTGGATAGAAGTGTCAGCTAGCAGTGTATTTGAAAAGGATGTGGAAACTGTACAGACAATGCTTTGCGTTCTTTCTATCACGTATTCTTTTTGCAAGGAACGCAGCAGTGATAGTGTTACCGAATATGAAAAGGTAGGTTATTTGGATATCGAAATCTTGTTAATTTTACTTGTAATTCGTACCTATTTTAAGGCTACACTTTTTTTAAACTGGTTTTTCTCAACATTTGAACAAATTAATCACAATGCCATCCGCGGCATTAGCAAAATAAGAATACGGGTCAAATTTATAAAGCAAAAAATCAATTGCTTTTGAACAGTGCGGCATCGTAACGAAATGACCAGATTTTTGCAGTCATTGCCAGTGCCTGTACTGTTTTGTTCTTGCGGCTTTGACAATCGACAAAACTTTTCCACAACACAACTTTTACCAAGAAAAAATGAATATGTGTTGTTTTTACAATTTGTTTTGGAACAATTAAGGCTGAAAACTGGTGAAAACTTAAGAATAGCCAGCCTCAACCCAAAACTCAAAAATTTACAGATTCAAATAAAAAAGTGTAACTGATTATTTCATTAAGCAGTGATATTTTAACCTTTAAAGGGTTACGGTACACAAAGCATGCTTAAGCTAAAAATAGGCAATGCTTAAGTGCTATGTTTTAGCGAGATAGATGCATGCATTTGCCCGATTTCCATATCTCCAACCAAGCCTCCGTTAACTCGCACGTTACCCGCTCTAATCTTGCTGCTCGGTGTAATCTTTCTGCAATCCTAGGTTGTGTTAAAAAAAAAAAAAAGCAAGCGTCAAAACGACATTCCCTGGTTACTTTTCATTCATAACCCAAGTACTTTTGCAGAGCGTTTGTTTGCGCGAAAAATATCACTCTTATTTCGTCAAGCACTTTTTCAAAAATTTTCCGTTCGAGGCGCCAGAAGTAGATCGTGATGTCAAAGACTCTAAACGAAGAAAATCTACGAAAATTAAAGTTGAAATTGCCAAGGTAGGTATAAAACATTTTACGGTTTGTCCAGCTTCGATTTATCACCTTTTTTTTTCAACCGTCGTTTTCAGTTAATGACGGGGTTAAGCGGAGCTGAAGTTAGTTTAGTCATCATCAATTCAGTTTTCATCCAGGTTCTTCCCCCAACGGAATTGGCCGGATGTTATGGTCAATGAATTTACTGCGCCTCGCCATTTCTCGATCGCATGGATCTTTCACCAATATATAGTTACCGGTACACCACCAATTTTTTGGAATTGTGTTTGGTTCTTGTTACTTTATCGATTATCGTACGACTTGATATTTAACCAGCTTATGATTTGTTTTGTAGCAATCTGAATTCGATCACATCAATCTACTAGTGTGTAACTTATGTTCGTTAATAACCGCAAGCCGATATTTCGAAGAAGACAGTGAGAGAATTGAAGCAACCATCGAGTATTTAACGGACTATCTAGAAACTTGTATCACCTCGCCCTTCGTTGACTCGCAGTATATCAATTTGGTAATCTGTTGTCTTGAGCGATTGTTCCGCTTACAAATTGTTCGAGGTACAGCATTTGATAGTATTGTTTATGTTATGATAATTTTGCGGAGGGAATAAGCAGTGTTCGTGAATTTTAGAATGGGTGTTCGATTTTTATACAAGATTGCTAATTCATTAAAATTCTTTTCAATTTATTACGACTTCGAACCACTAGAAGCCATAAAGATTCAAATACAGTTATTTTCCTTTGGTAACTTTTAAATTAAAGCTGCCAAGTTGATTACTCAAAATTTAATTCGTAAGGATATACATCTTTATTTACCCAGCTGCCTTGGTTGTGACACAGCTAAGGGACCTTTAATAATCTTATTTTTTGCCGATTTCTCGGTTTTATTGGGTTTTACCGTTTCTGTTTTTTCTTGTAGAAAGTTTATGATCTCCGAAGATTTAGTCAAGAATGAAAAACTCAAAATTTGTTTAAAAATCAGCGATATTCAATATTTTATGGTACGAAATATAATTAACATTGAATATTTTAACAGCCTGGAATGTACTGCGTTGGTAATTTTTAATGCATTATTGCGTATTTTTCTTCAGCTAATGGTGATTCAGTTTTGTGTAATCTCTACAAGTTTTGTTGCTCCCCAAAATGTGCTCGTCTTAACAGAGGAAAAGTAATGCAATTTATGATGGGATTATACGAGAACTACTCTTCCTTGCGCGAGTAAGTACGATTTTTAGTGTTGCTTTATTTCAATACTTGGAGAGTTGGACTTACTGATGAGGTTTTTGTAGTTTTGAGATTAAAATGGTCGATTTTAAAGAACTATAATTTTACTGTACTTGCTAAATTACGCCAAAACGTAGTCACAGTTGGCGGGGTCTATCTTGACGTCATTTCGCTTGTTCCACACTCATTGCTCCTTTCCAAGTTGCAACCAACTGTGACTAGCCGTTAGCAGTACCGTTGTAATATTGTAATCCTATTTGACTTTCCGTTTCAGAGACGAACGCCTTACCATTCAACCACTAGATCGTGATTGCAATAAGCCGTATTTTTGTTGAGATTTGATCCATGTTTTTTGTAGAAATGCCTGTTTTGAGAAATTGCTTGGTGATCTTCCCGGTAACTTTGCGTCTGTCTTGAATGAATTTGGTTCTCGCCCATGGACTACTTGCAAGCTCAAGCAAAGTATTATGAATTCTGTTTTGTTTTTCTGTAAATTGACGGTTTATCGCGTTTACAATTTGAGAGTACAACTACTGTAGAACTTTAAACTAACTAAACTTTGCTACTACCGAAACTATAGATG
The DNA here is from genome assembly GCA_963965965.1 of Trididemnum nubilum. Taxonomy (NCBI): domain Eukaryota; kingdom Metazoa; phylum Chordata; class Ascidiacea; order Aplousobranchia; family Didemnidae; genus Trididemnum; species Trididemnum nubilum. The sequence continues at coordinate 25,400,239 of OZ014479.1, read as the reverse complement.
TGTTTCACTGTTTGTCTCATCCACAGATCGTTTTGTGAATTATGTATTAAAATTTACTGAAAATTTAAAATCGTTTGGTTTAGTGTCGAACTCGCTGTTTGTTATTTTTTTCCAGGTGTTGCACTGCAATATTAATAACGATCTTTGGATTATATGGTTAATACGATTTAGCAAACCCATTTCTGTTTAGCAGAAGACGCAACTGACTATTTATCTGCAGGGGATTCTTCGTTGGAACACTTGAGTTCACTGTTGAGGTGCATGCAGTGTGCGTTTCGAAGAAAGGATTCTTTTTTGCTCCAAAGCTTGTCCAAGTTTCTGAATGAAATTGTTTCAGCAATGACTGTTAACCACGTTGCCTTGTTTTGTCCCGCGAAATTGAATTGTATCAAATGCATTCAGTTTCAGGTGAGATACGATCGAAAATATTTTTGATTTTGCTTTATTGTTTTTACTTCTTGAAGTGGTATAGTAGTATTCGAAAATGGAATAGTCTATCTCAATGTCTTTCCTCACCCTCATTTCAATAGGATCAAGGAAAATGTTTTTCCTATTTGAATTCCTCAATTAAATTTTGCATTGAGTGCACTCGCAAGTCAAATAACTTAATCTGTTGTTTTTCAGAATTCTATCTTTGCTTGCTTATTGCCGCAACTGGCTAGTATGCCGGAAAGCAATTTTGTCATCCTGTCGAATCTCTGCTGTAATTCTTTGGTTCATATGCGGTGTAGAACATTTGTTATCGACGTGCTGCTATTGAAAGTTCTACCAAACGACGATTCATCTTTTACGCGTTTAAATAAAACGGAAGTTTGCTCTTTTTTGAAATTCTTGTTTACGGTTTTGTTAAGTAAGTTTTAGGCTTTTTTTTTTAGAAAAATATCCGACACTATCCTTTTACATATCTTGCTGCAATCATCATTTTCTCAAGCGTTATGCCAGTCCAGTCTTTGGTGTTTTGTAACCACATTATTCTTTGTTTTGATTTTTTTCCTTCAATTTTTCCATTAGTATGTTTGCCAGATTTTTATTTCCTGTTATCAGGTGAAAAATGCAATTAAACTTAAAGGTCGGTGGCCTCAGATTAAAAGAGTTAATGAATATGAAAATGATTGCAAAAAACTAGTATAGAGGAAGTCTTGTACACTAGTAGAATATAGATTAGACGATCGTGGTGATAGATCAATGTGTTCCTATTATATTCGAATCTATGGACGCAGGTTTTTTGGTTGTATGGTAGCTCGTTCTGATTATAAAAATTGTTATGCTCACTTTTTGCTGCTCTTTTCTGCCGTTCTCGCTGGTTGAGAACAAGCCTCTATTTTTAACGATCTTTCATCGTTTTCTTCACTTCGCTGGGGTGAAATTTCACCCAAATCCATCCAAGATCCTCATTGTAATTGATCCAGTCAGTTTGAAGTCGTGTAACAAGTCTTAGCCCATTTATCTTGGCGAGTAAAAGCTTTCTTAGGAAATGGTAAGCTTTTTGAGGCATTCTGCATATATGGCCAATCGAAAATCGTTCAATTTTGAGAAATGACGACTTTATCGTTCTGTGTCATCATTAATTTTGCAGTCACAAATAAAAAAGGCGCTCGAATGACGGACGCATTTTCACATCATGAAGTTTTATGCAACCATATCTGCAATTCACTGAAGCAGCTCACCGAGTTTTGGCCAGACTTGTGGCACGTCCAAAAAGCGTTGTTCGAAAAGAAATTAAAGGTACGTTTCGAATATTGCCAAATTAGTTGCTGAAACCATAAATTGGTGGTGATAGGAAAAGTGTTACTTAAGATTTTTAAAGACTATCTGTTTAAGTTTGTTCTTTCTGCTAAACACGAGTTAATTCGACATTAATGTTAATTTTAAGTTTGGTGCTATTATTAGGTGACTTGCTGTTTAGGTTGCCTCGACCTCCTCCAAAAATGAAACAATTTTGGGACTCTTAAAAATCGGATGCAATCTTGCCAACCAAAGCCATGTGGAAATAAGTAAATCAAGTTCCGGTATTACTGTTTTAAAAATAATTTTAAAGCGTTGTTCTTGCCCTGTTCTTTGTTTGTGATCCGTATTTCTGTAAAGTTTGAGAGGGGGCAGCAGCTTGAGATTAAGCTGCCACACTTTATGGTCTTCCGCTCATTTCATCATCTTGATTGGAGGAAGTCCTCTGTGCTAATATTAAATCTTGGACTAGCTGGGATTTACTTTGTCGCAGCTAGTGCAACTTGGGATAATATCACAAAAAATTTAGCTATGAGCGTTTTTGAATCAGATATGTATACACGATGACTTGGTCTCGAATTGGCAAAAATATGGTTTATTCAAGAAGTTCTTTGCTCTAAAAGAATGCATTGCTAATGTTTGGTAAACCAAATTATAGAAGCATTGGATTAGTTTTCTCATGTAACTGTTGAATGGCAGTTGAATCAATTTCCCGATTTCAGATTTTCATGGAATGGGGAGATTTTTGGCTGCTTTTTCATTGTTGTGTGCCAAGCAGTCACGAGAGTGGGAAGACAGCATTCGATCATGCATCGTTAATTTACTAAGTGTGTCGAAAATTATGAATTCCTACATGCGAGTTCTCGTCAAAACAGGTTTGTCTTAGTGTTTAACTTACGTACCTCATATCCAGGGCCTCAGAGAGAAAAATTTTCAGGGGGTACGAAGGTCGATACGGGGCCTCCAAATCTTATTGGGCCCCCAAAGCCTCATCGGGGCCCATGCCGTTAAATCATTTTTTGTTCGATTGGTGTAGATCTTCATTTAAAAGTGAGGGAATAACGATATTCGTATACAGTTAGGACCTATGAAAAACACTACTAGACATAAAATTATTTTAAATCCAGCTAGGGGGTCTGGGGGAGCGCTGTGAGCTCCCGCAGCGGGGTTCGGGGCAGAGCCCCGGAAGCTTTAGCACTTTTTATGTTTCTCAAGGGTAAAATACAGCATTTGATCAACATCCCAGCACCAAACTTGCTTAAATTGACAAGCAGAAAACGTGATATACATGAAAGAAAGTATGTGAAATGGGGGATGATGACTTTGATACAATATTATACGATACAATGACTTTAATACTGCAAATCCAAATATTTTAAAGATAAAAGTTTTATCAATTTAGCTGGTAGGATAAAATATTCCCCACCCAAAATCTTGATTATCTTGGCAATAAGTTTATTTGTTATTATACGGGTAATATACCAGTGCCTAGATTGAGCTAGAGGCTAGATAGACATAGAAGGCAGGAGTAGTGTAGCCATTGTGGTGGGGTAAAGGTTATACTATGCCTTCTATGCTTATAGGCTACTGTGCCTATTTAGAACAACCCCAAGTGCCTTGATTGTGAAGGCCCTGAAAATGCTAACTGTTAGTATTGATTAATTTTGTATTAGCTTAAAATTTTTCCTAAACAGTTGCTCTTTGTAGTGGTTACACTTTGACTACACCACTGATAGCAGTGGTTGACAATTTTAAAATTAGATTTTCCATTGCTTACTCTCTGGCATGTACAAATTGTATGCCTAGGGCCAGCGAGAGGGGGGTTCAGGGGTACATCGTACGCGGGCCAGGACTCAGGAAACTCGGGAGGACCTATAAGTTCACGCACACTCAAGTAGTTGATCCAGCATTTATTTAGTAAATTAGTTGTAATTCGGTTTGCAGGCCAAAGCTAAGCGAAGTAGACCTTTTTTTCGTTTTTGGTCTTTACTTGATTTTCGGCCCTGGCCTTGGCAAAAGGGTCCGATATCAGTCTTCACACCCCCTGGTAAGATATCTCTCTGAGGCCTTGCATTCAGATAGAGTGAGTTACTTAACGATAGTAGTATAGTATGTCAACTTTGACTCCGCTCTCTGAGGTTGAAATGCTTTTGGATCTCTGGAAATATGGGCCCTCGTACTGTACATTGTTATACCGTAGAATTAGGGGTCTCAAGTCGGAGAAATGTTACAAAACGTTAATTTCTGGGCTAGATTATGGCTTTTGATACATTTTCCTTTTTTTTTTTTTAATCAAATCGGCCACTATTGGATGCTCTAAAGGCTGTGTAGCAAAAATAGCGACCAATTACCAGTACTGAATAGGCTGACTGATATTTTTGCTGTAGGCAAGTTTGATTACGGTGTTATGGTGCGATATCAAAACTTAACGCGGAAACCTGAACTCTTCCGGGCCCCTTTGGGCCCGGGTACGATGTACTCCCTGAACCCCCCTCTCGCAGGCCCTGCTCATGTCCAAATAAATTGCGTGACTTTTATGAAGTACCGCTCCGTAAACTTACACAAATTGAAAAACATAGATTCAATCTTGCTAATTTCTAACTGTCCGTAGAAGCTTGACATGCTTTTAAATCGTTTTAAAAATCTAAAGTTAATCAACTAACCAAAGATAACAAAGGTTTCTGGAATAAACTTTTTGTACATGCTTTGACAGATGTTACTTGTATTCAACAATAGATAAAAATTTGTTGGCATTCTACCTCTGATTACCACTAATCTGGTTGAAAGCAATTCAATATGCTAATCGCCAAGGTATTGAACAAATGAACATGCATCCTTATTAGGAATTTTATTGTAGATTCGTGTATTAGCGTCTTGTCCTTGATAAAGCTTTTGGAAATCACAGAGCTGCAAGAATCTTACAAAGCGTTTTCTTCTGATATTACGAACTACGTGAGTGAATTGGAGGTAAGTTTTTCAACTGATTGTGTTATTGAAGGGGGTGGGTGGTGAACAGTTACGAAGGGCAGATCACTTTGTTCTGCCATTGAGCTGAAAGAAGGAATTATACTGTGCTGAAATAGATATTCGACTTTGAAATTTTTTTTCGTTGTTTTTGTCTTGAAAATTTACGTAATTAGCTAAGGAACGTATTTGGCTTAGCATTGCGTGGGAGGTCGATGCTTAGGCTAAGACCAGAAAATTTGCCCGAATTACGTGTGCAACACTGTGCATTAGTGGTACTCTTATTCGTTAACTGTAGAAAATTTATCTTGTAGAAATCTGAGAACACTGCCACTGCCGACTTACGAAAACTGAAATCTCTATCGTCAGCCTTGTGTACGATGCTGTAATTGTTTTAATTCAAAATACAGAAATCACTAAAAATCTTTCTCGAGTGTTTTGCTTGTTGGTAGATGGAAATACAGTAAAAGGGAAAACATTTACATGAATTTCATCTTCATACACGATAAGAACTTAGTAGCACAACATGATTTACTAATAGGTTTCCTAACTAACTACATAAAGCTATGATAGCGTCGTCATTCATTGGTAGCTTTCATTAGAAAAGCGATCAAATCCTGTCGCTCTGCTTTTTTCTTAATTCCAGCGAAAATCATCTTCGTACCTAAACAAAATGAGTTATACCATAATATATTGGAAAACTCTAGGTCAGTGGTTCTCACCCTTTTTTTGAACCTTTAACTTGACAGGAGCCGCAACCACATAAACGAAAATTTTCGATTAGGTTTGTGCAACTGCTGCAGGTATTAAGTAATTCACACTTTTTCCAGCCCAAAGTAGCTAGCTTCACGGTACTGTGCTAAGCTAAAAACTATCACAAAATTAAAAAAAAATCAATATTGCAGCATTTGCGCAGGTGTCGAACGGGATTTTACAAAGGGGGAACTTGAATGTAGGGCGAAAAGTTATCTGCGTCTCACACTGACGGGCATCTGTGGCGGTGCCTCCAGCCGCGGGGCAATTTTCATAATTTTTCGGAAAATTGCCATTTTTGGACATTTGCAGAGCCATCTGAAACTGAACTAATATATAGAAACCCTTGGACAGAAATAAATTTCTCAGCCTTATTAGCTCAAACTAAGTTTATAAGCATGCATATTTGGGTTTAAATGACTTGGCTAAAGGTGGTTTTATCCCTAGTGCCTCCAGGTCAAGTCACTTGAATATTTACCCCAAAATCAAGCGTTTAAGCATTTTTTGGACTTGACCAGCAAGGAAAGGGGGGCTCAAGGAGCTGGGCAATTTCAGTATGGTATGACTTTCAAATTTTTTTTTTGTTTAAATGGCTTTAAAAACGTGCGAATTGTGATCCTAATGGTGCTAAAACGGTAATTTTTGCGGAAAATCACTAAAATTGCCCATGTTCACCGTTCAATCTTGCAGGTTGAACGGCTGTTCAGCCCTTTTAGACCCATTTGATTTTGCTGCTGCAGTAGCCACGTATTTTGCAACTTTAGTCCCACAACCTATCGAAAGATCAAGTAGGGGTTCCTTCGTTTTGTATATTATTGGATTAAAACTTTTAATTGGGAAGAGAACGAAGCTAAGAAACCAAGCTAATGCGCCAACACTAACATCCAGTAATTCCCAAGTAGAACTGTGCTATGTTATCGCCTGCTAGCTAAAAGGATGATCATAACCAAATAATAAAAAATTTGACTAATTTTATTGCTTTAATAGTATTGGTTTCACTATTGAAATGAAGAACGGTTCAATAAAGTTTACATAAGCAATGCAAAACAGATTCATTTTTATAAGGTTAATGAGAACCGCGGAGAGGATAACCAAGAGCCGCGGTTGAGAATCACTGCACTAGGAGGTCAGTTTTTACTAAAACCGGATCCCAATTGACTAAAAAAACAACAACAATGCACTACGGTTGTGTTCGAGGATCTCAACAAGTTGATCGGGTCCATTTGTTTCAAAGCAACCAAAGCGAGAAGAAATTTTATTGCACTTTTGAAGCACAGCAATCGAACCCAGTAGTCTCAAAGCAACTAGCGCTAAAAATCTTATAAATAAACAACAATTTTTATATAAACTGGAGACTAATTTTTGCTTTAAATTTAAGAACAATGCTCAGCAGTAAAAACAAATTAGGAACAAACTAAAAAAGAATAAATTTTAAATCTAAAGAAACTAAATTCTGTACTGATTCAAAACGATGAAATTTGTACGGATTTTCCAGTATTTGCAAGCAAAATTACAACGATTGCGGAAATATAGAGTGCTGTGGCGCATTGTGCAAGCAACTGAAAACATTTTAGGCTGACGCTTAAATTGAAAAAGCTCGCTTCTTCCTTCTTTTGCAATTTTACTATGCAGCAAAAAAGTGTTTGCTCAAGCTAACAGAGCGTTCGGAATTAAACAATTATACAAACATGGTCGTTAAAATTGATCGCGATGCTCTCAAAATTTAACAACAAATGAGGCTGGAAATTGGCAAAAAATTAAGAACAGCCAGCCTCAACTCAAAATTTACTGGTTTTTATAAAAAAATGAGCGTAATTTCTTTTTTAAGACTCAAAAATAAATTTAGAAAACAATGCGAAAAAGTCACGCACGAAATTGTTCCGTAAAGTTCATTTTTAAATTCAATACGTGTGAAAACTACTGCGTAACTTGGAGCGTTAACTTTGCGAATGAAAAAACGCGTTCTTGCACGTTTTTAAACATTTATTGTACTCAACTTACCAGGAATATATTTCTTCGGATTGGTGAGGTATACTTCCAAAGTGTCCGGACCCCAAATTATGCCTGAAAATTCAAAACGGTCGCAAAAAACTTACAGGAAATATTATTTCCGACATATACTACGCTTAATGTCAATGCACACTGGCTTTCTGCAATGAAAACCCATTTACGTCATTAGAACGGAAATTGCATAACAGAGACATGTGATGTTAGGTACTCGTAGTAATTTTTTTACAAGAACTATAATCTTGCGTAGCCAACCGATACTTTGACTAATTTGTTTACAGCATTACAAGCTAATATTACCACACCAACAGTTTTTCAAAATTTTCAAAAACTTTGGAAATAGATTCAAGTAGTATTCATCAAATACGATTTCAAACTTCATTAAAAAAACTTGACTCTAGTTTGTTTGCTCTGAAGGACGAAATTTACTGTGAAGAAAAAGTCGCTAACTATCCAAGTTCGTCATTTTAACAATACCGCAAAAATTGCAGATTTTGGAGACGTTTTGTAAACATTTGACTGTTGCTGCCTTAGTGCCTTGCCACATAACTGGTAGTACTTGACATAAAATCAAGGGCATACAGCGAAATCGTGCATTGCAATCAAAAGTGTGCCACCTTTTGAACACAAAATCAGTCTAATATCCAAACAGTATGCTCATGATTTTATGCGAAGTTTAAATAAAGCCTCAATCAGCTAAGCTGTGCATGAAGGTACTTTACTGCATAAAATAATAAATAAGACGCGATTAACACTCTTTTCCACACCTTTGGCATGATTTTCTACATACTTTGCAGTATACTTGGTATCAATTTGGAAAGTGATGTGGTGAATCCAAGGTACAAAAATGGTTTAAAATGTAAACACTGTGCAGCAAAATATTAATAATTGAATAGAACTTACCTTTATTTTTATTCATTTCTGTGTAATCAAAATCTTGTACTGAACCAGTTTTTCTTCCAATCAATCCATGAAGATTTGGACCTAAATTTGATGAGATGTCATTAAACACCATTGGGTACCATGGCAGTTACTTGATGGTTTTGAACAATCAGCAAATTGAACCAGAAAAAAATTGAATGCAATCAACTTCTAAGCAAGTGCTAGCTTGTACAACAAGCAGCACCATGTTCTTTTTCTTGTGACTGGATAACAATGTACAACAATCCTGCGTTCCCACTAAGTCAATTTTTGTAAGGTAATTATTAAAATAAAGGAAAATAATTTTTGGCAATATAAACATAGCTTTAGAAAAGTTGACAAATTTGTGGAAATATGACATTTAGTATGCTTTAATATTGGATTGGTACAAAATCTAGCCTATAAATTTATTTTTTTACAGCTTTGGGCACTTATGTTTAAAAAAAATTGGGCACTCACTGGCCAAAGAGTTGCAAGAAACTCTCAGACTATGCAATAACCAATCAACAAGTCAGGTGGATGCCTCAATTTTGAGTAACTATGTTATACAGATTACCAAAACCTAACAGGCACAAATTTTTTGCAAGCTTCTGTCTATTGCGTTCAAGTAATTATAAACGATATTTATATCCTAGAAAGATTAATCAATATCATGCCATTTACCAAAACAGTACAAACTTAAGCAACTAGGCTAGGCACCAACATAACTTAAGCAAAGTTACCAACAAACTTAAGCAAAATAAACTAGGCACCATCAATATACAGTTCACACTAACAACCTGCATTACATTAACTCCAACTAATGTCATTTTTAACATTGTTTTGTACATTGGATCAGTGCTTAAAAAAAAGAAAAGTGCAAAACACAATCAACAACTGAGCTTGGCCTATCATACAGTAGACAAGTAAACTGGGTTAATTTTGACTGATAACGAACAGTTAAGAGCTTATGGCATGCACAATAATTTGCTTACCAGTTTTATTTCCGCCACCTTTTACGTATGTGTGACACTGAGCACACTTTTGTTTAAATATCTTTTTTCCTTTTTCATAATCACCACCAGATTTGCCTTTTTCACCCATTTCAATACAAATTTAAATAAATAATTAGGCCAAATTAAGATGGGCGAGACAAATGCACCTAAATCTGAAACAATCAAAATAAGTAAGAATCAAAGTAGGCAGTATGAATGTGATTAGGAAAATTTTAGATAAGCTCTTGGTACCAGCATGGCTGGTAATGATAGACCAGAAGTACAATAACACAGTCATGGCAATTTCATCAGAAAGTGAGGGCTAAAGAAAGACAGACTCTGGGGAGTGGCAATCAAAGGATTTTTCTTTGACTTTTCGGACGTTGTCAAGTTAAAGCCATTTGCTTTTCAGTTTTTTTGGATCTCTGTGACTCGTGTATTAGTGTGTACATGCTCTCGCTTATCTCATGTATGCACTTATTAGGGTTAGGGCTAGATTTGAGAAATAGCTTACATCAGATAAAGTGGACGCGCGATTATACATGAGTTGCAGAGCTTCCGAAAAAAAAGCAATGGCTCATACTTAACGACACCTGACTTTTCAGCTATAATTTAATATTGCAGCACCTACTGAGTAGCCAAGTAAGGCGATGGTGGTCTAGTCAGGTATGGTATTCATTATTCTACCTTTCTCTAAACAGAATGCTGTCTCTGGCTGTCACAAAATTACCGTTTATACTGTTTGCCTACTTTGTCAATGACAAGATCTGAAATCACTGACAACCGTAGACCTAAACTCAGCCAGCGCTACTATAGTCTTAATCACTAGTACCAGAAGTAGCCTACTCAGTATTTTAGGCTACAGCTTGAGCTGATATGAGGAGTGAAGGCTACAGGCTAAAAAAATACATAGGCCTACCAGTATAGAAACAATAGCAAAGTTTTAATCCTAACCTTCTCCTTATCTTTAACACCTCAACGTCAAGCTATGAAATAACAAGATTTTGTTGGCACAAAAAATAAATTTCTGTCTTGATTTTGGCTTAAACTGGATATGGGAGAAAATTTTAAAATTAACTTACAAAAAGTAAAACAAAAACAAGGAAATCACAACTAAAGCAAAAATTTTCTACCACCATTTTAACTCAATCACACAATGTGTATATTTTGTTGAAGTGATGTATATATTGTGTTATTGTCGCCAGATGAGACCCTTGAGCAAGGTCGAAGCGCGTCACGATAGCTCAGCGCATAATGTATTAGGCTAACTTGTTTTCCATGTACTGTATCAGGTATTGCTTACTGATGTTTTTGAATGTAACGCCGTAAAGATGACATAAAACTGTGTCGAAACATGTTAGAATCTCTAGTTTGAAATCTCAAACATCGAAGTAAACTTTCTAACATGTTTAACTTTGGAGCCGTTTTGCTAAAAATGAGGAGTATATACCAATAGGCCTATTCATCCACGCCAATTCAATTTGGTTTTTAAGAGTACAGAAATAAGATTAGGGGTTAGTTTAAGAGAAAGGATTTAGGTTTGGATTATATTTGAGTAAAACCAACAGCCGTAAAATTAAAAACTATAGCAGGTACCGATAATATGGTAGACAAGAATTTTCAGTAAAACGCAGCTTTTCTCAACTTTTTAGCCACTGTAAAAATACGGGCACAACACACATTTGTAATGAGAAGATCTAACTTAAACGTAATAATACTAAACTCTGAACTAAGTTATTACAGTTAAGTGGTTTTATTTTTGGATTCAGTTAGATGTAAAAGTCGCCTACGTCCTCAAATCGAAAAAGGAAGGCTTTATTTCACCGGAAATTTTTATCTAGTTTTTTATTAATTTTGACTCAAATCTAACACAAACTAAAACGCTTACTCTAAAACTATTCCCAAATCGAACCCTAACCCAAACCCTAACCTAAACCCTAATCTTAACCCCTCAAGAAACAAATGAAAAAAGCGCGGATGAATATTTCTCATTCTCGTTTTATTTTCTTTAAGTTGAAAATTTTCGGTGAAATAGTCACTACCATCGAAAAATTGCGTAACTTTGAGACTCGACTTTGTCGCCGTAGATGCTATTTTACATTAACATGAAAAGCATTCACGTGACATAGCAAAGTACGGATTTGAGCGGATTAGCAAATGATAACACTTAACAAAATCAGGAACAAGGCAAAAAATTAGTGAATTTGTCGGAGTTTTATTGCTATTGCGCAAGCATATTAGCTTGGGCTGAAAATTTTTGAAGTCCAAAAACATACGGGTAGTCTAAATCTTTTAAATAACTTTGCGCTTTTCTTTTTTTATTAAATTTATCGCAAAATACCAACCTAACTAGCAAAACACAAGACGAAGACTGAGGAGCTACAAATGAACATGATCAACCATCCAGTAGAACTAACAGGCAATTTTCATTGTTTGGGAGCAATACACCCGTATTATTTGAAAATTTTAAGTTACAAGGTGTCAAAAAATACAGTTAATAATGCTATTTAAATTTTTCAGATCACGGATCTGTATTTAGTTCTCTAAACTCAGTAACCGATTCGTTTCAGCCAAAAATGCATGATATTTACGCACACAATCTTTGACAAGAGGTTCTTTGAACTTAGAAATAGGTTTGTGCAAACAAGCTGAATAGCATCACTGAATAAGTCTACTTTTCTTCATCTCCCCAAACTTGAATCCATTGTTTGAGAGTTTGGAACAAAATGGACAGCAGGCTCGAGAATCAGGGAATAATAATGCTTGTAAATATTACCCGTGTTGGTACAGGCACTGCTGATAAGGTGTATGTATGGTGGATGGAGGAGGAAGGACTTGTTGCGCTATCTGACTTTTACCTGTACAATTAGGCGTACAGCATTCACCATCAGGGCCTGCGAGAGGGTGTACATCGTACCCGGGCCTCGGGGGTGCGAACTCAGGGGCCCGGAAGAGTTCAGGTTTCCGCGTTAAGTGTTGGTGACGCATCAAGTGGCGTATTTATGGGACTAAGTTTGAGTGAAGACCTTTTTTTCTTTTTATTTTGCCCCTCACCTAATTTTGGGCAAAAAATCGGACTAAACTTCAGGAAGACCTTTTTTTTTTGCTCATCATCTGGTTTTGGGCAAAAAAATCAGAATAAAGAATTATGCGCAAATTTGGTGCCCAAAGAGATTTGGGGGCCCCGGTATCGACCTTCGTACCCCATGCAAAAATTTCTCTCTGAGGCCCTGTTCACCATTAATCTTACGATCGATCTTATTAACAGTAAGTTTGTAAAACTATTTAAAGCGCTTTTAAGGAAACTGTAGAAACCTCTCGAAAAATTCTTAAAAACTGTTTCGCCACGCCCAAAACATGCTATATGTAGTTTTATTTCTGTCGGTTTTGTCCTAGTGACGTCGAAATTTGGTAAAAGGAAACTAACCTGAGCTCGCGCGCCCACAGATGAAAGATAGAAAACCATTTGTTATGGAAATCAAAATTACTAAAACAAGGCAGATACGGAACAACGCTGATACATCACAAAAAACAAGTTGAAGCTTTCGGAATTTGGTTCACTCGGATAAATCATCAGATAAATATTCTGGGAGATTGCAGCATTTGCATGCACCGATCATAATCAGATCCTTCAAGCCACAAGTGTAGCTAATTGGGGGAATTTATGTGCAGACATTACGGTTAATTTGGAACAACCAGATTAGCGTTTAAAATGATTACAGTCTACCATTTCTTTTTTTGTTTCAGTCTTAATGCCTGCTGTCTTCACACGTCTCGAATTCAATTCATGTTTCCTGTTTAGCGTCGGAATGTCAAAAAATCTCAACGTCACTGATTTCTCAACATGTTTGACTAGAACCACGATTTTCAATAGTGCTTAACTAAACCCTATCTACAAAATTGCTAAAGCAAAGTAGAGCAATCATATCGAAGAGTTGTATTTGATTTCAATCGGTACGAAATGTGAGAACAGTGTTGACACAAAACGCACATCAGTCTACTGAACAGCACAGACAGTCAGACAACGCCTATCAGCATGCATAAATAATACGGAGAACATGCACCTCCACAAATTTATACGGAAAATCAATTAATGCTCTACCATGTCATTATCATTAGATAACCATCAAAATTGTGAATATCAAAGGATTGGGCCCTGCCTACGGATTCAAAAAATTCAATATTTCGATTGAACTTCACAGAGAATCTTTGAAAGACTCACGACTACTTTTGCAGTAATGCATGATGCTATTTAGAAAGTTGAGCAAAACGATATACCTCTGTCTTCCGCGTATATGGCCTTTTGCTACTTTGGCAACGTTATGGGTTGTTTGACAAATATAACTAAAAAACAATGGTTAATAATATCGATATTTTAAAGCAAAAACAACGCCAATTGGTACACTCGAAACAAAGGCATTTTGTCGCTTGCCGCTGATGTACGTCAAATGGATTAACGTATGTGAAAATTACAAGCAATTGCAACAAAAAAATTAACCACACACGATTACTAGTCTAGAATTATTAACGGAAACAAAAATAATTACACATATTGCACATCACAAACGTTTCAAGTGTATTATAACACTGAAATGTGACAAGCGTATCAAAGATATGAAATAGTACAGCCTATATTGAATCTGTTACCAAAACGGCTGTTAATACGAATTCAAGCCTTCTAAATACAAGTTTGTCAGATTCCTTTATTACTTAGTCCTGCTAAGTGCGTAATTTGAACTGCTATAGTTATTAACCAAGATGACAAAAAAGGCTTTCTTCTAGACAAGAAGTTAATCGGTTTGTGGACAAAAATTGGACATGTCTACCTTACAGTCGTACACTGTCCACAGTGTCCAGTAACCGACTAAATTTCTTACAAAGCTAAGCTTTGATTGTAAAAAATTACGTTTCTTCGATCCATTTCACAATTACAAAAACAAAATACTTGGTGTTAATAAAAACCGCATTCCAATTCCAGTATTTTGACTAACTATGTTGATTAACGAAAAACACACGCTGTATATAAAAAAAAAATTAGCTTGAGTGATAAACCACACAAACATCAAGATCGCGTGAATAAAAAGTGAACACAAAGTCTACTGATTTTTCTGTCAATAATTAACTTTTAATCAAGACTGAACAATACACAAGTAAAAAATAATTTGGTAAATCACCATCAATTTTTTCGATAGGCTTAAGAAACAGATCTTTCATTGACCATGTATTCGATCCAAATGTCCATTAGACAATTCGTCACCAAAGATAATTCATTTATCTATGGCCAATAGCCACGTATGTTGTTTAAAATATACATAAAGCTAATACATATAACAGAAATTTGCTTCTTTACCCATTCATTACTTCTTATCAAAAAGGATGATTAACAAATAAATTACTATCAAGCAATGGTTGCTATAACATAACTAATAAAACAATTCATTTTTGTTGAAAAAGCTCACGTAAGAGCTGTCACACTTGATTTCAATTTTTTCTAGAAAATTGTTTGAAGATTTACGGAGCAAAAATGCTACAAACTACTTTAAACTTCCTTCGAAGGCAAGCTTGTAGGATACGATAAAATAATTAGATATTTTAACTGAAATATCAAGATCTAGAAAAAAACACTTGAAGATAAACCGGAAAATCAGTCTCAATTTACGCAAAATAAAATGCCACTTCTAGGGTCTAACAATCTTAGTAGGCACAAGACTATTTATTTTCTAGTCAATAAGCATTTGAAAAACATTATAAACTTGTGTATTGTCTATCTATAGTCTACTCTATACAGCAATACTATCTTGAAATCTTGCATGCTATTGTTTGTGAAATAATGCCAAAGCAAAACTGTTGACTTTCGATCTTACAAAAAAAAAACACGCATACACACAAAGCAATCACTTTAATGTAAAATGATGTAGTTGATGTACGTTTAGGTTAATTCGAAATGACATTTGCAAACGTGGGCAAACAAAAATAACGTAGGCATGACGATATCTTTTTAAAAACGTTGGTAACAGTAAAAAGTTATTTTTAAGCCAAAAATATATTATAAATGGTAGTCGTACTTAAAAAAAAACATGACGATTATTGGTGGATAGCAAAATCTATCCTTCACATTTTAAAACTTTTTTCATTTTTGCAGAAACAAGAAAACGCATAAATGGTTTCGAAATTGTCTCTAGGTGAATCTTTCATACGGGTAAAAAGTTGCGTTGTTTCGGATCTAAAATTTGAAAGAACTACATAGCAAGCCGACAAAATAGTACGTAAATGTCAGTATGTCGCTCAAAGGTACCGGCTAAAAAATTGTGATATTGCCCACATCGGCGTTTTTTTCTGTATTTGAATAGCACCTTTTACACCAACCAGAAGTCCATAATTTTTGAAGATTAAGCAAATACATTCACCATGCATCCCTAGTTTTATCACCAAAAGTAAAAGTGTCACAGTTAACGAATAAAAGAAAGCGAAAATTAAATTGTGAAAACACTAATTAAAAGTAATATGACATCATACGGTACAAAGTAAAATGGTTACGATTAAAATTTGTGCGCTTGACAAAAATAGAAACTAGGATTTGGTTTGTTTTTGCATTGGATTTTGTGGTTGTTTAAACCTTCGCATTTCGATCATTTCAGCGGTGATAAAACCTATCAATAAAAAATATGGTAATTGATACTAAGTTAACAGGCAGCAAGGTTTCTAAATAATATGCAAAATTTTCATTCAATATTTAGTTGCGCTTAGAAAAACATATAACTTGAGATTTAACTAGGATAGAAACTAAATTTTGGATTGAAGTTGAATTAAATTAGAAAATTCAGTTATTTGAAAAATCTTCTACGCCTATTGGTAAAAACATTAATAAGAACAAAAGTTACAAGTTTACAATAAACGGCCAAAGTTAATGGATTAACCGAAATATCTAAAAGGATAAAAGCAGAATCAAAAGTAGGTAAAATTGTGGTTAAAAGCTGCTGTGTAATCCTAGATTTCTTGAAAATTTAGGTTACGGCTAAACTACGAACATTGCGACTAATTATGAAGATTAGGATATTTACTTCATTGCTATACTGCATGCAAGTATTATGGCATGCTATAGTACGAGTAAATTAGTTTCAAATTTTACGCTCAGTATAAAAATACTTGTAATGTCATTGATTTAGAAAACTATTTCAAGGTAGATCCTTTTTTGGTAGGTTCTGAAAATCATGAAGTGAAAACAATTGCCAAGAAACACGAAAGGTTTTTCGATCCGACAATACGTTACAGCGAAATTACGACTAACATCAAGTTTACCTGGCTACTTACTCCCAAGCTGACAGCATGCAAAGAAATCACAAACGATTATTAAAATTGAAATAATTAGTATGATAATTCATATATATACATTTTCAAACGATAAAACATCAACATAAGTCTAAGAAGAAATTGGAAGATTATAAATAGCAATATTGTTTACCCATATATTTAGGATTTCTCTTTTTCTGAAAAATATGAGAAATAATTTGTTAAGAAAATCGCAGAGAGAAGGCAATTTTAAAACTTCAAGCAATTACAAAAATTATACCTCAAATCCTACAGCAACATTCTTAAATTTTAATACCGGTAACGTTTAGTTAATACTGTGCATATTATACTATTTTACCTGTAGTAGAATTGCTAGTCGCAACAGCTTTTTTACTTCCATTAGTTAGCGGATCGTAATTGGTAGGAGTACGAACTCTGAAATAAATTTAATCGTTAGCATTTTTGAGGGAACAAATTATTGATTAAATATCATTTCGAGTATGCACAATACACAAAAAAAAACAATAATAAAAATATTCGTCAACGTATAGTTTTTTTCATTTTATTTGCTACAGCATTTAACTAAGTCGATGTAAAAAATAAACGAAATGTAACAAAAAACTGCACGTACTTTCCACCACCGCCACGTACTGTAACCACCTGTTGACCACCACCTCGAATCGCAGGTGCACCAGGGGTGGTGTGGCCCGGTCGAATTGGTTTGGCTGAAAATAAACAAATAAAAGTTTGTTGTACAATGTACATGTACATTCTCATCATAATGTCAAGCATTGAAATAGCATAACGATTAAACAGTACAAACATCTGTTAAAAATAGGTTCGCAAACGACGCCATTGCAATACAATTGGCGACTACACGAACTTAAATTGTAGGTCTTAGTCGATTTTTAGAGACAAATTTTTCAGCGTGAGACAATTTGTAAACGTTTAATGCAACTATCCACATATTTGTTACCTATTTGTGCAGCGTGGTGCCGTCTATTCATGTTCTTAGCTCTGACTGCTTCCTTGATTCGATCCACTTCTTGTTGGTATCTGTAAAAGCGATAACTAAGCGATTGAAATCTGGTGAATGATTAGAAAATTTGCATCAAGGCTACCATCGATTAAGAATCTGACCCAGTCAGAGCTATACGACAACGTGGACAAAAATGATTCCAGTAACCCAAACGATTTATCTGGTTGATTGACGTTAAGCAGTTGTTTCTTAGGGATGAAAACATAGTGGATCAGCGATGCTATACCGTAGAACCCAAGAAAGAAAAGTGGCCATTTTCACACTACCCAAAGAGTGAACACTGGACACCCTATCACCGGACAGGCTATCACCGCTGACTGGTACCCCACGGTCGCCTCTTACAACCTGGGCGGCTTCACTGAACTTATCCCAAATAAAGCGCGGGAATACGCTGGAGTTCATTCTCGTACTACAACCCCCAAGTTTTTCGCATTTTATGCCTAGTGTAATCATAATGGGAGAAATTGGCACCCATGCCACACCCAACAAATCCTACCGCGAGTTCCCCCACCTTTTTCTTTCCCTCATCGCTCCCTCTTTTGCATCGCGCAGTGCTTGCTCTAGATTCTTAACTCTTTCAGCGGTCGCTCGCAAACGCTTCTCGAGCTTAGGAAGTTCGCAGCGTAAATCAGCGTTGTCTCGAACAAGCTAAAAAACGACGAGAAACAAAAACAAAATTAAAGCAGTGATTGCATATTTATTCGAATATTTTAACATACAGCTTTACTATTCGTGATTGCCATTAGTCCAAGTAAATATTTAAACAGGTTTCACATTTTTTGCGAAGTAGAAAAACTCAAAATCTTTAAATCCGTTTAGGACATAGTTGGTTTGTGTCACGAACAATGGTGTTTGGTCTGTGAAATTTCAAACTACCACCTGCAAACGTAGTTATTAGCGTAGAGTTGAATGCACCTAAGCCAGTATGCTTGAGTTAAACTAGCAGCCAACGATCAATAATAATTTGGATAAATTAAATTGACATTTTTGAAAACAACTTGATCGCCATTACTTGATTAAGCAAAAAAGACGCTCACAATACCAGGCATTTATTAGTACGCAAAATATTAATTTTAAACTAGTGGCATCGGTTTTGTTCTGGGCACTTTATTTTCTTTCTCTTTTTTTGTTTACGGCATCGAACAAAAAACTCTGCAAATACAACAAATGGACAAGTAAAAACCGTAACTGATTGCCCGAATTCAATGTAATTCAGAAGGTCTTCAAAAAGCAAAAGTAATTAAGACGCACAAAAAAAAAAAACAAACTTCCAAATCCAACGACTTACTTGCTTATGCACTTTGGTTAACTGGTCAAGATTTCCTTCAAGAAAAGCAATTTTTTGTTTTTGTACAACAGAGCCGCCAATGTCGTCAATATCTTCCCCTGCCATTTGCTAAAAAAATCGTGGTCAGTTTGCTACCATCATCTACTGCACATCATAACCATCCACCATCATCATTTCGAGTAGCACTATGAAGCATATTAGCGTAATACGTGAATTTTGAAAAAGTACGTTAAAAACGAACCTTTTTGATTTTTGAGTTGAGGTCTTTCACAAAAAGTTTTCTTAAATCGTGTAGTGTTTGTAGCTCCTTGCTTACTGTCTCTTCTAATCCCTGTAACAAAAAGCTGTTAGGGTACGCTGCAAGCCTGGGATAATAGCAAAAAAAAAAAGCATAGAGCATCCACTAAAAGACCCATACAGTTTATAAAACGCAGTCTGATGTCTAATATTGTGGATCAAGAAAAAAAATGAAAAGATAGCTAACTTTTGAAAATTTGATTACTTTTCACGCTTTGCCCACTCATTTACTTAAATAAACCAAAAATGTAATCAGCAATATCTATTTACCCGACACAACACAGGATTGGCTTTATTTGCATTTAAGGGATATCGTTGAACACCGTGATAAGTAGTCCAGCATGTACAGTTGTACACGTCTAATGTGTACGCTTACCCGTTAAAAAGCCCTGCCTACCGCAAGCAGAATATATGATGCTAAGTGCGGTAATCTATATTGTAGTTGCATTTTGCTCACCAAATTGCTTTGCTGGCCAGAAAACAGCGAAGGGAACTTTTGGTCTTCGAGTCAAACTAACATCTGTCCACCTGTCTACCACAAGCGGTTGATGCTTCATACTGTCCTTTTTTAAGGCTGAATGTCAAGCAGGGAAGCTGTGAACACCACGTTTTATAATTTTAGGTTTGACCCAACCGGGATTCGAACCTGCGTCTTCCATTTTAGTAGCAGACGCTCAATCCACCCGATCGAAGAGATCGGTTATATCGAGCCGACTCCAACCGGGCGATTAAACAAACTGTAGCTATGCCAGCGTTAAGTTTCTTTAACAAAAGTTGAACGAATCGGTAAAAACATTAGTTGTTGGTCGAACCTTCAAGTCTTCTCTTGCTTGCTCTCGTCTATCAAATTTCGAACTAAGATCTTTTAATTTCATTTCTTTTTCTCTTTCTTCCTGACGCAGTTTCTCGTAATCGCCTTGGAGTTTTTCATGCTCCAAAAACAGTCTTTGATAATTGCTGAAAAACAAAGATTAATAGCCATTGCTACGTAAAAACAAGGCAAAACTGTCCGATTTATGTCAAGTGAAAACATTTTTAGTGAAATTCGACGGGTGAACACCGTTTGTGAAATAGTGAGCGTACGAGTGTATTCATTGTCTATAAGACTATAATTTAGTTCGCCAAGCGTACCATCTCACCAGCGTACAAACTACCACTTGGTTAAAACAAACTAAGGATACGCTGGTATGTTGACGTTTTCATGCATGTTTAGACTTTAGCGCACCGTCAAGTACAGTAACACAGCGTACAGTAAGTGTTCTATTCAAATTGCATGATTCCTTGGCTTGACGGCATTTCTCTATCAACACTTGCTGGCTTGCTATAGCTTGTAAAATATCTTACTCTTTTAAACCCTCAATCATTTTCATTTTTTCATCAACTTCATCGCGTAGTTTTGAGATATGTTGATGGTAGTTATCGCGAGGACTGCTCAATGGATCGCTTGCAGGCCTCGTCGGTTCTTCGCCTTCGTCTGCTCCCTGAAATCGGATGATTTTATTAGCAAATTTACGAGACAATTCAGGCAAGCGTAATTCATATTTTGTTTGCTAAAATAATCATGTTCAGAATATTTTCCACAAAACGCTGAAGGGTGTAACAAGTTATATTATACTCAAACTAAAATACTTAATTAGCCCATGTTAAAGAGGAATACTGAAAATCTTGAACAAATAACAAGTAACAAAATAGAAGTAAAGAGCAAAATTGGACATGTACTGAGCGAAGAGAAGGTAGTGTGCATCAATTGATTACTGAGGGAATTGTAGGAAAACGGTGTAAATAAAGGCAAAGAACAGCATGGGGACTGAGAAGGTGTTGTACAACAATGGTTGGATTCTGCCAACATGGGAGAAGCCAAAAGAATAGCCAATTACAAAGACACGGGGAGGCAATTGATAGCCAAACTCCGACTCTGAGAAAACACTTGATGATGATGAATATACATCCCACGCTTTATCATTTTCGGTTAGTTATTCGAATAATCAAACTTCTCCTGTAACTGCTTGACAATTGGCAACTATAGACGCACAAACATTACAGCGTGTGGCATTCCCAGCAAAAATTAACTAAAAGTTTAACCCAGTGTTCCCACCAAGACCGCCTTAAAAAACATCAGATTGCTAGAAAAACAACATCAAATCCTAGCTTTTTTACTAATTTCAGCATATTTCCAACTAAAGCATCGAAAATAGTGGTAAAATTGGACTGAAGACCTTTTTATTTTCTTTTACTACTTTAAATCAGATTTTCATTAAAAGTATCAGAATCACTCCAAACAAATTTAACTCAAAACCCAAGCAATCTGATGAATTTATTATTCAACCTTCGAAATACTGCTTTAACGGCAAAAATTAACATAGTAAAGCCGAGTGACATTCACGGCCGCCAAATATCGTTAAGTGTCTTATCCAAGGACATAACAACGCACGGGGTAATTGAAAAACTACGTCTATAAAGGCATCCAGAATTTTTTTATTTGTGGTTACTTAGATTACGCAACTCATCGATTTCTCAACTACCGATGCGATAATACGCCTGTGAGAACATATAGAATACAGAGTTAGACGGATCTGTTTTGAGCTTTTTAGCTCTCATATAGTTAAATTTTTTAATTTTGAAGATTTCAACTCTAAAACGTTTTAAACGTAGTTGAAAGCCTAAACACATGCAGTATTGCGCTCTTAATCCCAACAACTTCCGAAACAATCGAAAGATTTGAAGAAAGTTATTCCGCTTTTGGAATAGGTAAAAACCATAATATTTAGCTCCTGCGCAAAAACTTGAACGCAAAATCAATAGGGGTATCAAAACTTAGGCCAATCGCATACGACTAGATTGGCGTTGACTCCATCCTTCTTGACCTAGCCGTTCCAGAGACATTCTACTAAAAACACGACGCAGGGCCTCTAATGTAATAAATTTTAATAATTTTTATTCGCAACCCTGACGGTGATAGCCTTGGCGTCGTTAGCGACGCCTTTCCGGTTTTAACCTACAGCAACGTCGCAATTAGGCTACAGCATTGAGTCGTTTCACTGTGCACTAATTAGTTTGATCTAGTCAGCAGAATAGATCCGAGCTGAAAAAAAGAGTAGACTGTGCGGTAGCCTACGTAACAAACGTCTAAGAGCAAGCGAAAGTTAGGCTAGCAGAGTTATTAGAGTAGACTAGAGGGCCATTGTTTTCAACTTATGTAGAAAAGTTTATTCTAGGGTCACAAAATACTGTAAGCAAATACAATAGACCTACTAAGGTACTGGTAGTCTTATTATCAGGTATGAGTTTGTACTTTGTAGACTAGTTATAAAAGCGTTATTGCTACGCTAGAGACTGAAGTATATCTGATAGCTTGACTTTTACTGAGATCGTTAGACTCCCGAACAGCATAGGCGTAGCCAAGGGGGGGCCAGGGGCCCGGGCCCCCCCAATCAAAATACCACTAACGACAAAAGGTTATGACAACATAGCCTAGCGATGTTTAGTTGCAATTTTTTTTCAGTAATTACGCACATAACAGTAATTAACAATACTGTAATATTAATGACAACAAGTGAGTCCCGGGGCCCCCAACTAACAACCAGGGGGCCCTTACTACCAAGTAGGGGGCCCTGGAATCCTTAACCGAAAACCAGGGGGTCCGGGACCCCTAACTGAAAACCAGGGGGCCCATTACTGACAACGAGGGGGCCCCAGAGCCCCTAACTAACAACCAAGGGACCCTTAACCAACAACCAGGAGGCCCCTAAACAACCAGGGGGCCCCAGGGCCCTTAAACAACAACCAGGGGGGGCCGGAGTGCCAAACTGATGACCAGGGGGCCCCGGGGCCCCTAATTAACAACCAGGGGGCCCCGGAGCCCCCAACTGATGACCAGGGGTCCCTGGGCCTTTAACTCACAACCAGGGAGCCCCAAGGCCCCTAACTAACAACCAGGGGGCCCCTAACCAACAACCAGGGGTACCCTAGCCAACAACCAGGGGGCCAGGGGCCCCCTAACCGACAGCGACGGGCCCTGGGGCCCTCTTAACTAACGACCCAGGGAGCCCCAGGGCCCCTAATTAACAACCAGGGGGCTTGGGCTCCTAACCGACAAGCAAGGGACTACGAGGCCTCTAACTGGCAACCAGAGAGCCCAAAGGCCCCTGACTGACGACCAAGGTTCCCGGGCCAGGGGCCCCTTAACGCAAATTTTTAACAATTTATATGCATAACCTGTGAGAAATCAAGAGTTTTGACCTAAAAGTTGCCACCCCAGGCCCTCGTTTAACGTTATTATGAACTTAATTATTTACTGCTAAAGTATTGCAGGAGGCAATGTTCGTTACTTCCCCCTATAGACCAAATCACTTACAATTAAAATTTTACGCCATAATGCAAGATTCTAAGCGTGTTTTGGGATTTAATTGCAAAAAGAGGATTGAACAACTACATTTTTTCGATTGGCTTTCAAATGTTAAAAATCTAGTTCTTTGAAATGGCTCTGAACTCGTGCAAAATGTGATCCAATGGGATTTAAATAGCTTTTTTTCCAAAAACTTACAAAAATCGCCCAGCGGCTGGGGGCTCTGCCCCCAGACCCCCGTCTGTGATACGTTTGAGTACACTAGCTTACTCAACACGTCTTCCAAGTTAGACTTTTACACTTTTTAACATCTAGTTTTCGCCCTCTCCCTTTACCAAAATCCTGGCTAAGTGCCAACAGGCTACGGCTTCCGATCTTCCATTCCACGATATCTTTGCCCCACAAAAAGTTACTTTTTCGAAAATTTCTGATGACGTCATTGCATGTGATTTGTGGTTTGGGCCCCCCCCAATCAAAAATCCTGGCTACGCATATGCCGAACAGTCTACACTTTTTACCAGCTCGGATCTGTTGTGGTGACAAGGTCAAACTGATTAGAGCGCAGCGAAACGACTTAATGCAGTAGCTAACAGCGGCGTTTGTTTAGGTTAGAACTGGGAAGGCGTCGCTAACGACGCTAAGGTTACCAACGTCAGTGTTGCCAATAAAATTATTAAAACTTATAGCATTAAAGGCCCCTACGTCGTGTTTGAAAGTATAATACAATTCGCCTAACTTTGAATACTCCCATTGATTTTGGCTTTCGTCCTCGTTTCAACATATTAAGATAGAATATTAAAAACACTAATACTGGGGATTCGAAATTGCTGTTTTTTATGAGTGGGAAATTCACAGCTACTGTCGGGAGCTAAGCTCGAAGTCAACAAAATTTACCTGAACTTTTGAATTGTCATTATTTTAAAGTTAAAAATTTCTGAGAGTGGGAAGTCAAGGAAATATCCGTTGAAGAATCGAACATGAAAGTCGGGAAAATTTTGCCAGTAGTCGGAAATCCGGCGTAGAATGACTTTAAACCTGATACAGCTCTGATATTAGCTGGTAATATACAAATCTACATAGCTGGGAATCCAGATATTGTATTTCGATCCAGTACGTTTTGGACACCACTTACTTTGTTTGTTGTTTCTTGTTCAAACACAAAGACGTTGGCAGTGGATCCGTCAGACTTGAGCCTAGCGATTTCCTCGTTTAATTTATCGACGTTTTCCTCCAAACTTCGCTTTTTATTCTCAACACTCTTCATGTATTCCACAAGCGATTTCATTTTGGCCTCATGCTGAAAAATATAGGCACTAGTATATGTATAAAAACAGTCAGTTCGTTCTTATGAACCAGACATTCTGAGCAATATGAGCATGTCTAACCACACCAACGCAAAGCACTCCCCTTTTTGAGTTCTATTTGCAAATCTTTAGCAACAACTAATTGCCAGTTCGAGATACTCTCGCGAATGCTTAAACTAAAGGTCACAGCTCAAGTAAGAAAAAAAAAATTCGAAACTTGCAATGATGCTGCCGCCACAGATCGGTCTGGGTCTCCGAAAGTCGACGAGTTCTATGCTCTGTGCAACTTCCGGAAATGTACGTACATTGTACAACTATCCTGGACTGAAAATGCCTCGCAGTTTGTTATTAATAAGAGAACCCAGCTTTGGTCGAGTTTCTAGCTTATCAATTAGTTTTTTCTCCGATTAACACCTACAACTGAGGCAGAGACTACTACCTCCTTGGACTTTTCGACGAAACTGACGTTTACAGTCATTTATTTTGTGGCAGATCCAATCTTTTTGTACATAAATTTAAGACCTTAACAATAATTTGCTTAGTTATTAAAAGAGGACTGAAGGCAAAATTAATGGGGCTATCTACGAGGTGTATATGAAAAGCAACGGGACTGTGCACGCTGCATGAACAACTTTTATCGCAGAGAAAAAAGCATTGCTTTCTATGATGTCACAATATCTGATGGTTTCGAAAACCAAATTTCAGCATTCTGTAACAACTACATTCTTTTTTGCACGTTTTTCAGTCAAAGCACTTTTTTTGTGACCGTTTTGTAAAAATTTGATAAAACTAAGAATTTTTGGCTTTTTTTTTGGTGCGAAGGATGAGCGTCGAACAACGAATCAACCTGAAATTTCTTGTCCGTCTTGGAAAAACTCCAACTGAAAAACTAAAATTGCTTCAATAAGTCTATGGTGATGACACGATGTCAAGAACTCGTCTTTTTGAGTGGCACAGGAGGTTCAAAGAGGGAAGAGAGGAGGTGGAAGATGATCACAGGAGTGGGAGGCCATCCACAAGCAGAATAGATACAAAATGTTGAGCGTGTGAGACAAAAGGTGCGGAGCGATCGCCGTCTTACTGTTAGAATGATAGCAAATGAGCTGGGTATGAATAGTGAGAGGGTATGGAGGATCATTACGGAAGATCTGGGGATGAGGAAGATCTGGGCAAAAATGGTACCACGGTTGCTGAATTAAAGACAAAAGGAGCGGCGTGTGCAAGTGTGCCAAGACATTTTGGAGCAACTCGAAACTGAACCCAACTTGCTGAAAAGAGTTGTTACTGGCGATGAGTCATGGATCTTTGAGTACGATCCACTCACCAAACGGCAGAGCCTTGAATGGAAGAGCGCATTGTCACCAAGACACAAAAAGGCGAGGGTGTTCATGTCCAAAACCAAGGTGATGCTGATCGCTTTTTTTGATGTCCGTGGAATTGTCCACGCAGAATTTTTGCCCACGAAGCCAAACTATTAATCAGCACGTCTACAAAAACATATTGCGACGTCTGATGCGCACAGGGAGGAGAAGAGAACTGTGGGAAACGCGGTCATGGCTGCTTCATCATGACAATGCTCCAGCTCATAATGCCTTGGGAATTCGGGAGTTTCTTGCCAAAAATAACATTGCTGTACTGGAGCAACCACCCTACTCTCCAGATCTCGCCCTTTGTGACTTCTTTTTGTTTCCCAAACACTAGGAAGTCATCAAAGGAACTCGTTTTCAAGATTCAGAAGCCAGTAAAACAGCCGTGATGAGAAAGGTCCGAGCGATCCCGTAGGAATCCTTCCAGGAGTACGTGGAAGCGTGGCAGAGGAGATTGGAAAAGGGTATTCGAGCCTAAGGAGATTACTTTGAAGGCGACATGTTGTAAAATTTACTAGTCAAATAAAATAAAACATTTATAGACCCAGTCCCGTTACTTTTTAAACACACCTTGTATAGTTAAGGCAATCGTATTAGATCAGGTTGGCGTTGACTCCATTATTTTTTATTCAGCCGTTCCAGAGATATTCTACTTCAAACACGACGTAAGGGCCCCTCTAAATATACTTTTTATTGGCAACCCTTACGTTGATAACATCGGCGACGCCATCTTATTTCTATCCAAAGGCAACGCCGCAATTAGGCTAAACCACAGAGGTCTTTCAACCAGTATAGATCGAGCCAAGTCAACTGACCGCGAACAAACAGCTTCGTCACAGTGATTTCGTCACAAAGTGAGGGTTTGGACAAAATGGCTCCGGGGATAGTAAAATATTTTTATAATCACTCTTCTCAGCCAATCGGCTTCATTTGGTTCTCTATCAGTTATCGTGGACCCGTATACATAAAACAATATAGGCCTCTGTGGTCTAGCTACTGCATTGAAACGTCAGGGCTGCCAACATAAATTTGGTGTTTGAAGTAAAATATCTTTGGAACAGCTGGGTTAAAAAGAATGGCGTCAACGCTAATCTAACATAATACCATTACCCTAACTTTAGATAATCCCATTAATTTTGCCTTCAATCATCTTTTAATAAAAGAATACGTGATTCGCTAACAATTTACAGTAGGTCCAGGAGGCAAAAGTAACAGAATTTTTCAGTCTCAAGCTGTAGATAACTTAGCTTGCCAAACCAATCTTTTATACTAGACGAAGTACAACAACAAAAGTCCGCAGCATTTCAAAATGAAATGGCGCATGCAAGTTAAGCTGAAAAATGAATAATAGATGAATGTTAAAAACAGGTGCCATTAAGTGACGTATTCCAGTTTAAAACAAAAAAATTGCGATCTTCTTATGACAGGTTTTCCTATATACGCAATTACGCATGAACTAGATAAACACGACAATATGACATGACGCAAATAGGGTTATTCTGCCAAAACATAAGCTTTGTTCAGTCCAATCCTTTCGGTAATTGCACAAGTTAGTACTTTAGATAACTGCACAGTGCACAGCTACACTAAGGCAAAAAAGGGACCGATCAGCACTGATATAGTGCCAACTCTTTAGAGTGGCATAGAAACGGACAATTTTTTTCAAGTTGCTGTCCATTGTCCAGGGGTGTACTTGTAACTACATGTTTATTCGCCCAGTTGACTTGGCCAGATGCCAGCAAAGGAACACTGAATTCTTCGAGTTAAGTTGCCACCTGTCAACCGTACACGGTGGAGGTTTTACACTATTCCCTTTTATGCAAAAAATGGCTATTTTCTCCCTGGTTTCTCAGCGCAAAGCAGCGCTGGTTTTCATTTCTATGGCGTAACTTCTGATTGCAGCAAACTCTCACAGCAAGAAAGAGCCAGGCACTACCAAATAATCACAAGCAATAACTGTAAACAGGATGCATTGCTAATTTTGGATGTTCTTCATTACCTGCTGAATGAGCAATTGGCACGCGGCTAGTTCCTGTTCGTTTTCTTCCAGCTTCTTGTTGCTTTCTTCTTGAACGGCTTTCAAATTCGAGCACTTGCTAGCAAGCAACTTTACGTCGGATTTCATCCGGGAGACGTAGAGACGTGTCATCGTCATTTCCTCCTCAAATTTCTCACTTCCGGTTTCGGGAATTTGCTAAAATGTGCAAAAAAAGTCGAAAAACAAGCAAAAAAACACCAAATAGTGAAAGGTTGGATTTATTATGTTTTGTCACCAATTCAGCGAGATTTTCCTGACCAGCAGTTGGTAGTTGTTAGGCTAATCGATTAAGCAATTTCTATTTGATCCAACCTAATAAGCAAGTATAAAATCGTGGATGAAACAACCAAGAATCTGCTTCAACGTGAGCTACTTCAGCAGATATATGAACGGAATGACCTTCAGTGGCTTTGGTAGTGGGGCTACCCGATCCACTTCGAGGGATGAACTTCGCAGAGACCCGAACACCCATCCTCTGAATTGCTCCTCGGGAGGTGCTCTCCTCGTGAATGGAATAAACAGCACGACAACATTATAGCAATGTGTAAAACCAATGCGACTTCCGCTGTAAGGCGTGAAATCCGTGCATGCAACCAGAGATCTCAATTATTCAAACCTGGTCCTTGTTTCCCAAAGCAATTCCCATCTCTCCCAAATCTTGAAGAACGGAACTGATGACGTCATTAACGCGTCGCTTGTGCACATCGTTGACTTCTTTGAGATGATTCAACTCTGACTCAAGACTA
Organism: Trididemnum nubilum; assembly: GCA_963965965.1. NCBI lineage: Eukaryota > Metazoa > Chordata > Ascidiacea > Aplousobranchia > Didemnidae > Trididemnum > Trididemnum nubilum. The sequence goes on along the minus strand of OZ014479.1, from coordinate 25,371,181 downwards.
TTGACCGCTTTCTAGAAAAGGTTAGAGTTTAATCTGTGATTAAGCAAAATACAGATCAGTTCCGTAGCTCATCTTTTGTTTTAAAGTCGCTAGTCTCGATGACAGCTTTTTCCTACACGGCGTCTAAAAATGAAAATTCTATAACTCAAGCAAGCTTTTTAAAAGATTTCAGGAAAAATTAGGAGCACGTTAGCGCAAACATTCAGCTTGAAATAAACACGACTTTTGACTTAACAAGCAAAGTAAATAGATTTCAAGGCCACAGTTTTTATGTAGAAGTTAAGTCGACTGTGCAGTGTGCACCAACATTAGGTTAGTTAGCAGTTCACTTGCTTACCTGAAATACTCTGACAATGTCATAACGATGTACTTACAGATTTTTCAGTTAACTCCTCGCTGGTTTGAATCAGTTCCTTGCCCTTCTCTTCACCTATCTGTACTTTTCGATCGTAATTGAGAGCTAGTTCTTCAAGAGCTTGCAGTACATCCTGCACCTCTTCTTTGGCGGCTTCGTTTTCTGCCTGCAACGGCAGATAAGTGTGGCCAACATTTTTTAAAGAATTAAGCAATTTCTTGAAAAATCAACTAAAGATTTTGAAATTTAGTCCAACAATCGACTCATGTTGTAGCACTTGCAGCGAACGTCGGACAGGACTCGGACAAAAAGGCTTTTAGATATTGCTGAACTAGCAATCAACCATTGGTTAATGCCAATTATTACTGAACAATTTTAACTCTTCGGTTTTCCCTAAAGTTTTGTTTCAAGTAAACACTTTTCATTTTGAAATTATTCAAATATAATTGTAGCTAACGAAAACATCGTAACCGAAACAAAAATTGGGCAAACTAGGCGTAGAGCAAAAACATTTGGCAATTTTGGAAGCATTAATCTAAGATGTAATACCTGCAATCTGGTCATGTCTTCTTGCAGACCATTGTAATCGGTTTTGCTTTGTGCAATTATTTCTTCTTGTTCTATGATCTGCTCTTTCAAACGTTCGATGTGTTGCGACGCCTGGTTGATTTCTTCGTCCTGATGAAAAAAAAAATACAATTAAAAATACGGCCCTAGTTCAAAATCTAAAATATTTAGGTGTATCGAGTTAAAACCTCCAAGAACTTATTCTATAGGCCGCTTGGTAGCGGTGCAGCTCAGTGGTCGAAGAAATGATCGTAAGGCTGCTGCCTCCCAGTTCAATTTAACCGACAATGAACCGATGAGTCCGACAGAAAGGCACTGTTTGCACTAAGCGGTCTACCTATAGTGGTGGCTCAGCCGGACAAAAACATAACATGCAACTAGAAACCAAAAGAGTGGGATTAGATAGAAGCAGAGAGCCAGATTCAAAGTTTGTGTTAATAAATGACTGGCAACTCCAATGAAAGCAAGAATCAACAGTTTCAACACTAAGCTACAACCAACACAACCTGAAAAATGAACATTCGGCAATTTCTTGAAATTTCCAGCAACGGCAAAAGCTAAGGTGTCCGAAATAGCATATTAAACTTTCATTACCATTAACTTTAATTCGTAATTAACTTACATACCAAGTTGCCTAGGCCAGGACACAGCGAAGGAATTTTCAATTTTCGAGTCAAGCGGCCACCTGTCCTCCATGGACGTTTGAAGCTTCACACTGCTCCTTTTAATGCGGAACGTCAAGCAGGGAAGCTGTGACATCAATTTTTACATTCTTTGGTTTGACTATATCGGCAATCGTACCCGAGTCTACCGTTTCATTAACAGATGCTCCATCCATTCGACCACTGATCGGATTTTTATTTATCTAAGAAAAGATCTATCGGCTTAACCTTGTCATCCAGCATTTTATACATGTTATTTCTTTCTTCTTCGAGCGAGTCGCTCATTGATGACGTCACAAGAGAATCCGTAGACTGTTCAGTGGAAATCTAAAGAAAGGAATAAGTTGATAAATTTTGAAACTGGGGCTGGTTTTATTTTCGCACCATACCGATTGGGTATTTGTTATCAAAGCAGTCACTGCCGGTTGATTGTCCACAAGAGGCATAAGAGAGTTCCTATTCTTTGTATCAACTTGCTCCTCAAGCGGCACCGCATTACCTGCAATAGCAAATCAATTAAACTTTTATCAGCCGTTGGGACTACCACCACTTACAATCAATCTATCGGACAACGTGTTACAATGTACATTTGTACAATCGTACGGTTACAAGTTTAGCAAAGCTAATGGTAACTGCATTCACCCAATCAAAAACAACTACACATCAAGTCCTGCAGCTCTGTAACAGCAGAAATAGGCTTTGAAATAATTAAAAAATCAATCAGAATTCGTCATTCTCCAAATTAATGGGCATGAAAAAAACCTCAAAAAAATATCGCTTCCACTTCCTCGCTCCCGAACGGAGATGTTGCCGGGTGACTGCTTGAATTACGAATGATTCTTAAATGCTTCAACATTGTGAAAACAATCTTAAAACTCTCTTTAAACAATCAAAACTTGTGCGACAATTCATGCAACATCAAACATAAGTTACTTACAAATTTCGTTGCAATTTTCGTCTTAAAGAAAGCAAAGCAGCGGAAAAATCAATTAAAATTAGGATAAAAAACAATTTCCACGATACTAACTTAACCGAATTATCGGTATGAAGAAAATTTTGTATTTCTTATGAAGTACAACTTTTTTAGGTTGTGCGTAAGTAATGAACTGACAACAATATACCATAGAGCAAAAATTGAAAAATTTTACTCACAAATGCGCAATAGGATAAATTAGAGTAGTTTTCAAAGAATAGTTTAAAAATCAAATTTCAAATCAAAATCGGTTTGAAATGCTTACCATTTCTCCAGCGAGACAACTCTTTCTCTAGATGGGCGAGAGTGATAACAAATTGTTTATTTTTATCTCTTTCTCTCTCGAATTTCTTTCTCCATTGATCAGCTGTCAGTTCAACATTAGCTTGGACGGAATTTTTAATCGTTTTCGCTCTAAAAATACATCAGTTAGAGTATTATATAACAAATTCTTTTGTGGAACTTGCAGTCAGAACTGAGCATTTGAGACACTCGACAGTTAAAACTCTAGCAGTAATTCACAGAGGTTGGCAGTTTGGCACGAATAACATTTCACCAAAAGCGCAGCGCAACTTCCTCTACGAACTTTTAATTCAGTTGAAGCCCAACGCAACTCCGCAATTGTGGAACGGAATTTTCGTAAGAAGTCAAAGTGCAACCTAACTTTCGCAATCCAATTTACAAAACACTATGCAAATTCCGCATTTTTGCGATTCTACACGGTAAAATAGAAAGTAATCTGCTAGAAAAGCATTTGACATTACTACGATTAAAATCAAACAAAATTCAGTTCAAGTACAAAACTACGATATTGACCGAAAAAAAAAATGAAAGCGCAGCGCAATCAATACGCAACAAATTTTAGTCCGCAGCGCAACTTCCGCAATGTTTCAAAATTAAAAATTAAAGCGCAACGCAACTTTCAGAACTGCGGAGGTTTTGCTTTACCCACCTCTGGTAATTGAGTAATAACCATTTCGTGGATAAAACAAACGCAATTTAGTCGTCTACTTAAACTTTTTATAAGTCAAGTTCCAACAGTCTGAAAACCTGTCTATCACACTCGGTGGAAGTTTCACACTGTTCCTTTTAATGTTAAACGCCAAGCAGGAAAGCTGCGAATGTCAGTTTTTAATAGTTGTTTGTTCGACCCGACACAAGATTCGAACCCGAGTTTAACATCTCAGAAGCAGAATCACTATACCACTGATGGTCAAAACGAAGTCTTTCAAGATTAGTGCCGACTATTTCGTTAAACATTTTACAATGAACTTATTTTCGAGACCAGTGAGTATGGGTTTGTAAGAACTACGTTTTTGAATGATTTTACTAATTTTTCACTTACAATATATTGTCGAAAAGTCCCCTTGACATAAATCAACCGTAGTCTACATAATCACTTAACTTTTTTTTTACCTTACGCCAAACATGAGTGTCGATTTCGTTTCTGCCTCGTTGTAGCCGGCAGGTGAACAACAGATAAATATGGTGGTGCGACAATTTCCACCCAAACTATCTTGCAAGATACGCGTCATTTTGCTGTCACGATACGGAATATGCGTTTTCTGAAAAAGAAACATTTTGCATAATATTAAAGCAGTCAAGTTTTTAAACGTTTCGGAAACAGTTACGTCAAATTACCAGTAAAAAATAAAATCTCTAACGTTTAAAAATCCTACTGTTTTAAATAGTACTTTAAGATTTTCAATAAAATTTTCTGCAAAATTCTTACATAACGAAGTAAAAAATCTTAGGTATCCTTTGCCAACTACGCCATTTTCGACTCATTCAAATATTCTACTTTAAGTACGGGTGAACTTAGTTAGAATCAGCACTGAGTTATCAATGAAATTTGTATCGGAGAAAACAGCCGCCGTTGCTAGTGCTTTCACTAAAGTCAAATCAAATCTTTCATAATGCTCGCTTTATTACGCCGAAGCGTGTAATGACTTTGCGGGACACATCTCCGCGCCATTGCGCTCGGGCAACACAGTTCCTTTCGAAGAAATGTTGCAACGGTGGCGACCACTGGCACAACTGTGTCCTATTTGCCCGGCACGAGATTCGAACCTAAGATTTCCCGCTACAGAGACCAATATGTCACCGCTTGACCAACTCACTTAAGCGTATTGTAGAATCACATTCCTATTTTTTAATGGTTCCAATTGACAAATTTTTCTCAGTTGCTTGCGCAGTGCGCAAAAGCACTCCATAATCTCGGATTCCTTACAATTTTGCTTGCAAATACTGGAAAATCATGAAAATTTTATCGCTCTGAATCAGTAGAGTTTATTCATTTTAGATTTAAAATTTATTCTTTTTCCTTTGTTCTAAATTTTTCTACAGCTGAAGCTGGCATTATTCTTAAATTTTGAGCAAAAATGAGCCTCGTGTTCTTATCAATGTATATGATTAAGCATTTAAGGAACTCTTTACTTACGGTTCCGTCGGCGAGAGCAGATATAACATTTCCAAGAGCAGACAGCGACTTGTTTATATTCATCGCTTCCACTAGTACAGTCCCTTCAGCACCTGTTTTCCCAACCTAAAAATAGCAGACGACATATTGAAGTTTTAGCAACTGTAATTTCTGCAAGTTGCAAAATTCTTGAAATTATTCTTTTCTTGAAAGAAAATTACTGTAAGTTGCGAGATTGCAAAAATAGTTTCACTTTTAAAGTAAATAAAGGTTTTTCTAGGGAAGAGAAAAGCTTTTTTTAACTGTACTTGACAAACTATTACAGTCCTATTTAAAATATGTCAATTTTTTCACTCAAAATTTTCGGTATGTAGTCAGAATTTCAAAATATTTTTCGGTACTATAAAAAACTTTGAGGCCATTTCTATGATAGATAGCAATTACATTATAAAGGTAGTATACAAAAATTGATAATTATATTTATCAATTTCTTTCGCTATTTTCGTCAAAATGGCTAAAGTTTTTTCGTCATATTACCAAAATTTCAAGTTCAATGCTTGCAAAAATAATCCATTTGCATACAACGGCAGTGGCCTATGTGGAGTCCCATAAATTCGTTGAAGAAAATATAAAAAGGGGAAGGCAACTTTTCCCATTTATCTTGATAAGAGCATTTGATGACAAGTTGAATTATTTTAAGTTTTTAAAACCTGTTGTTTGAAAATTGAGATCGAAAACGAAATAAATTGCCTTCTCAACGATGAAATGGGGTGCAACTTTAACCTCGTCTCTATCTCCAACTTTAGATAATCAGCCAATAACTTACTTGCTACAACAGGCTATCGCAGTGTAGTGGGAATTTGTGGAAGAACACTTTTCCTATCTACTTCACAATAAGTATTACGTGTAGTTTGTGTACCAGTGTACATAAGAAATTTTTCCTTTTTGTTTTCTTTTAATCACCTCGAACGGAAGGTAGTTGTAAATTCAAAAGAGCGACGTCCTTCATATCAATTGATTTTTCGGCCTAATAGCTAATTACGCATAAACAAAAGTGAGAGAGAAGCGCTTGAATAAAGCACGAGCGGTATCGGTTTTCGATCAAGCGCAGAGCTAAAGAGCTTTTCTTTCACCTTTTCACTGCCAGCCAAATCGACCAGGTACAACTTCCCGGTCAGTTTTGTTTCGGTCATTGTGTTTTCTTGTTTGACATTGATTAGAAAGATACTGTGACTTCTCGAACTGTGTTCGTTCATATCTGAAAATAGTCGAAATATTTTGATCATAAAAACTGAACACACACAATTGTTTGCAATGCTTAAAAAAAATTATATGATTCCTTACGTTAACTGAATTTATATCGCAAAATTATAAATATAAGCAGGGTACCTATTATCATTTGAAGTGCTAAAATGTGAGCTAAAACTGGCAGAATTAAGAAGCACATTTAGTAGACCTAACCAATAACCACAAATCTCCAAAAGTGAAAGTACGAAGGTACCTTAACCGCTCAACGTAATAATCGAAATCGAATCCAGCCATTACAAATGACAATTTCATGGCTCACAGCTGTTGAATCAGCTGCGAGAACACTTAGTGATTGTGAATTATCCACCATACGAGTTTTACATGTACCTTAACTCTTTAAATAGGCAAATAATAATACGAACAAAAGATCGATTTATGACGAATGTAGTGTCACATAAGTGCGACAATAATCATTACAAGGGTATTTGAAAAATATAAATAATGTATCGCCTTAAAAAGGATAAATGCTAGCGAATCGCGTTAATTGTACCACCAACAAAATACTATATTACGACTTCAAAAAAACGAAATTTTAAGCTCAAATATCAATATTGCTGGGCCATTATTTAATTAGGAATTCGCATAGCATGGCCTCATTAGAAGTTTTTAATACTCTAGTCCAAGGTCAATCAATTTTAGAAACCTAAATATGATGAATAATTATTGAGTTCAGTGAAATTTGTCATCAATTTGTTATTGTATCACATTATATTTAGCATTTTGCTTCAGAAAAAATAGAAAAAATACACCAGTCTTTAAGTCAGGTTTCTACCTGGCTACCTCACATAGTGGAAAAAACTTCGCATTGTGCCATTTATGCTGATTGCAATTTAAGTAATGCGAATTCCATCTGTAATATCCTTGATTAGGCTCAAAAGTACCAACAAAAGGAACTGAATCTAGTCAATTTATGTAGCCATTACACCAATTTTTACAAGCAAATTTGCAATTTCATTGAAGCAAACTGACTCATTTTTCCACTGATTGCTTTAGGAAACGCACTAACTTGAGAGGGGGACAAGCAAACTTATCAAAATCCAAGAGGGAACAACGGTGTCACCCAATTCAGTAACAGATGTTATCTATCCATGAGGTAGTGGAAAGCGCTCACTAATTTTTTTTTTTGACTCCCTAGACAGTAAACCGAATAAAAACAAAGCAACAAATAAAAACAGAAAAACAACTTACTTGTAACTGCAATGTGGCGATTAGCTTTTCCTTCATCAATGCTCTCCATGACCTCGTCTGGTGATGCCACAAACCTCTCCGTGCAGCCCTTCACGTAAGGAACTCGGTTCTTGTCTTCATGTACCGAAAGATTTGTCTTTGAAACTTAAAACAAATTAAGGTGATTGTCAAAAAACGACATGTTTTACACCCGCTTTCCAGATTTATTGATCTTCTCAACCATGGTTTTCAGAAGGTGAGTATCAAGCAGAGATAGGATGTAAGTGAAAAGGGTGGCAGAAATCTAGCCCTCAACAACATGCAATAAGACACAACCAGCAGTTCCCCTAACCAACCAACCATGGGGTAGGCAAATTTAAACCAAACACGCAAATAGGGGGCAATTTTCCCAAAGGTCTGCTGATTGTGTTTTATTGCAGGTTGTTGATGAGCTAGAGTTCTAATACCCTTTTCACTCGTTGAATTCTTTAGGGAGTAGCCTTACGCTCGATCCCCTAAATTGGGCAGATCACCACAACTTACCGTCCAGAAATCGAACCAGGAGTCAGCAACCTTTTCAATCACCAACTCAACGCTCTATCACTGAGCTATCGCCGCCATGCGTCGTTGTGTCCTTGGGAAAGACACTTTACGCTTATTTCCCATTGGGCCAAGAAGTCCACCCGCTGTGGTGGCCGAGCCTAACGAAAGACTTGCAAACAGAACCCTAAAAAAGGGTGATCTGCGGTAATGTGGTTAGTAACCAGACGCACAGTGTCTGGTTTATACACACAAAGACCATAAATTGAGGGTTCGGTGCCCCTCACCAGTTTTGGGAGATTGGAAGTAGCTAGTAGCACAGAATGTCTAATGAACTGAACCGCACATCGTCACTAACCTTCTTCTAAAGCCAACTGTGTCAATTTAAAAGGACATTCAAGTCAAGTTTTTCACTGTTGACCAAAGTGTTGGTAAAGTCTAAAATGTATTCTCACCAAATTTGAACTTCTACGTCATGCCGTTTTCAAGATATTGCAGTTCAAAGTTAGCAGTTTTCCTCTTACTTCAGAGTTGCCATTTTGCTAGTATTGTGACAGAAGAGTTGGCTTGAATTTACTTGAAAAGACGCTAATTCTACTATTCTGAACCTTTACATTGTTTTGATAACAACACTGTCGAAAACATTTATTGAGAGTTGCAAACATGCAGTAAGTTTTTGAATTTTTGGTTGTAGTTGGCAACCCTGGCAAAATTTCTAAGGGGAAAGAGCGTTTTAAAGGGAAAATCGAAATTGTTATATCTTGGGAACAGAAAGTCGTAGAAAACCCAAATTTGGTGAAGTTTGTCTTCAGATTTGTCAAAAGTTTTGAAAGAAAACCGAGAAAAATATTTTTCGTCTTGAACGCTCTTTTAAATTCCTTCCTAATGAATACCGATGCCCTTCCTAATGAATACCGGTACTATGCCCTTCCTAATGAATACCGGTACTACTAGAGTTTTGAGCACGAATTGAAGTTGAACCCTGTGCCATATTAAGCAAGATCCAAAATCCAATCACTTTCCACTACAATACAGCGGAAAGGCCAAAAAATTGTTATCAATCAAACTAAATAAATGCCTTCAACATATGAAAATGGACAATCCCAAATTTTACCTTTTTACGACCTACTTAAGTTTTCAAGTCAACAAGGTCAAAATGTAGCTTAATTCCCAAATGCAGCACAAATTCGTGAAACATACCATCTAGAAGATCTTTTATTTTATCCAAGTAGATTTCGAAATACGATATTTTAATGTGAAATTCCAAATTCTCATCCATAGTGTAGATATGATTGAAAATGTCGTCGACAATACGTGGAATGATTCCTCGCAAATTATCATCGTGCAATACACCCTGAAAAAGCACAGAATTAACCCTTTGCTCCTCCTAAGCACTACTAAGTTTCATCTCAGTATTGTATTTGCAGCATAATGTTTTACTCAAAATCTCATCACTGGATTTTGCCTGTGGATGACGTAATTCTAAGTTTTTAGTTGTTTTTTGTTTCGGTCATTTGTCGGTCGGGTCATTGGCCTAAATAGCTTATTCAGTCATAATTACGGTACCGAAAAAACTGCCAGACTTAAAATTATGAGCTAAAATTGCATTTGCAATGATGAAAATGACCAATATAAAATCTGCAATGACCAAAAACTTACGTTAAATTTAGACATTTGACCGAAATTTCTGAGCGAATAAATAAATTAGGTTTTGTTTAGAAATATCAGAAGAGTTAAAACCCATTTTCCAATATCTTAAATCGGTGCAATGTTGCAGGTAAAGGCAAAAATTTCAGTTCCAACCATAATTAAAAATCACTGCTAAATTAATTGGTTATGAGTTTAGTAATTTTTCAATTGCTGTTCCGTTATTAGCTAAATAAATTCCACATTAGTACCAGTTATTTATCCGTATATTTCAGTTACCTCCATGGTGTGTGTTTTACCGCTTGACGTTTGGCCATATGCAAAAATTGTTCCATTAAATCCATCCAAAACATCTAAACAATAAAATAAATATCAAAATCCTCTGTACAATCATATTCACCGGCTTTTCAGTTTTTCTCTTAATGCAAATACTTGCTCGTACATCAGTTTTGTTAAAAACAAATAGTTTTAAAGTGATTTCCCGGTACGGAAAGCCCATAATGTAGTGAAATAGAAATATGGTGAGAGCAAAATGAAGTACCACAGCTGTTTTGAGCATTACCAACTGCCACAGATGGATGTAGAGAAGAAAACTCTTTAGATCACGTTAGGAGTATGAAAGGTTTTAAGACTTGCCACCAGAATGGGGTTAGGATATTCACATGAAACTGTTACTCTTGCAAGGGATAAATACTAGGCAATATAATGGTATTGTTACTAGCTATCTTTTTCAAGCATGAAGCAGCAGAGAACATTGATCTGTTCATAAATAATTGAAGCACCAGAATGATATGGTTCAGTTGCTATTGATCCAACTGCATCAGCCAAACTTAAATAATGCTGAACGTTGCTGTGCAATAGAACTGCAAATATATGCAACATACATACATTCAAGAGCATAGCAACAGTGGCTATGGTACATTTTGTTTTCATGCCTAAGATGCTAATAGCCCAATCTCTTGCAAGTAAACAGCGTAAGCTGTTAGTGCACGTAACAGCTAATTCAATGAACTCAATTCAGCCCGCTAGCTCAACGTCAACAGCATTACCTTTAACAATTGGTTTTGCTCCAGCAAGATAAACCTGCTCTTGAGTCGTAGATGGTGCAAACACTTTGTCAAAAGAATATGTTCTTGACTGCAAAAAAAGTTAGTAATGAATATAATCTTTATTGTAACTTGTATTAAAGCATAAATTTGACTATTTGGTCCAACAACAAAAGATCAATGCATACCTGCAAGAGATGCCTGTATTTTCTGAAATTAATCATTATGATGCTAAAATGAATTGTAAGCACATGGTAACAGTACTAGAAACTAAAGTTTAATAAAAATGCATAGTATTTTGAAAACTGGAAGTAAAAAGGCAATATTGGGATACAACTGCTATACTTTGAAACTTGCAGCAATATAATTTCGAACCCTAGTGGTTTCAAAATTGAACTAAGAATTTTTGAAAAATTTTTTTCGTAAAAAACTTTTGAAAAAAAATATGAAACTTTCCAGCACTTTCAACTGTTAATGTTTCTTAGGGTGCTGAGCAGTGATGTTAAATAGATGCAGAGTTGCTTGTTCATACTCATGCATGACTGAAATGTTTGTAAACAAAATAATGCAACAATTATTCTCCCACTGATGATAATTATTTGCTAATCTAAGCATACCAGTTACCCAATTTAGTGAACATACCAATTACCCAATTATCCAACATTACAGCAACAGAGTTAATAACTAAATACGCATATTTCTCACAGGGTGTCCAAATGTGACTTGCTCTGTTGATGGAAATTTAGGAAGAAAATCATCACCTCGTTCTTTTTCTGATGGATTAAGAGGTCGAAATCGGCACATTACCTGAACAATAAATTGTGACGCTATTAAGGCTATAAAGAAAACAGTATTTTGTACTGTACTAAAACCATGTTACATTACATTATTATGAATGCTATATGTGATATAAAACAATTCTTTAAAAATCACTGTAATTTGAGCTACATCACTTGTTCCCAACCAGTGAATCATGACTCAAAAACAAGTCGACTTACAACAATTTTTTTGCTTACTCAAAGGCTCGTTCTCTTTTATTTGTTTTAAAATACTTTGATAAAATTGTTTTTAACTATTGAGAAGCAACAATTAAAAAACATCTAAAGACTTGAAAAAGTTAACTTTTCTTAACATTTTTTTCTTTTTTTTAAATTGATTGTGAGCTGTTTACACAAAATTTTACCCTAAAAATAACTCAGTTTGGTTTACAAAAAAACTGTTATAGAAAAGACCACATTGTTGTGGCGTTGGGCCTTTCACTATTTAAAAAATCTTGAGGCTAAGTTTTAGCTAAAGTTTTTTTGTTTAGGTGAAACATAATTAAAAAAGCAGAAAGATAATGGGATCATCTAGTTGGATGAGCAGTAACGTGTTTGTCTCTGGAGTGGGACGTCAAAGATTCAAATCTCAGGCCCGTCAAATCGAACTCAGTGCTGCCAACGGCTCACCACTGTTGCAAAATTTCTTCAAAAGGAGCTGTGCTGCTGGACGCAATGACATGGAGATAGGCATCGCAAACTCATTACATGCTTTGGTGTAGTACAGCAAGTATAACGAAAGATTTGATTAAAAGATAATGGGATGGCCAAACAAAATAGCAAGATTTTACTTAAAATATAAAACTTTGCTGAACACAAAGAGAGCTAAGCCTCCACATTTCAAATCCACAAACCTCAAAATTTCTTAAACTAAAAGTCTGACAGCAAATTTACTATCATGCAGAAAAGCTACTATTGTTAATTTGGTCTATCATAAATACAATGAAAATCATTGCCAAAAGGTAGTCATAATTTAATATAATTGAACAAATTGGCTTTCAATCTGAAAACTTTTGTGGTCAAAAACTTTTTGAAAAACGAAAAACGGCCATACAGTTTTTAAAGAGCTACATCTCTATTCTCTACCAATTGTAAGCCTCAGCTTTGTGGTCATAAAATTGTCACAGCAAGTGTTTTAGCATAAGGTCATAACATACCCTTAAGTTTAAGTCTGGTCACAAGATTTTAGCAATTAATTTTTTGCAAACTATGGGTCACTTTAACAAAGGTCTGAAACCACTGGATTATATGATGATTGATGGCATAAGCCTATAATTTGCAATAGGCTGGAATTAGGATTAATTCATCATTGATCAATATATACTGTATTTCATCTTATGTTTTTGTGAGTATATATTGGTATGAAGTGTTGCATTAAACCTGAAATACCTAGATAACTAGATGCAAAAGCTTCTTTCACTCTTCGCATTAGAGAGGTTATTAACAAGATCACAATTTATCTGCTTTCGCGTATTAATTGAATAATCCGATTATTAAGTGCCTATAATCTGATTACCATGCAAAGCAACTACATTATATCAAATAATCACTTTAGTAGCCTTTCTTATATCAAGCGTGAAAGAACCTTTTGCATCCCAATGCTGTTTTGATATTCCTGAGCTAGAAATATTGATTTTGCAGCCAGTTTAGGTCTTCGAGAGATTATATGCATTGTACAGTAAAGAAAGGATGAAGAAGTTTCCAGCACAATTTCACAAAGTATAATATATGTTCAACAATCTGAGCACCTTTAGTTGTATCTTTATCTATCATCATTCAACACAGTGGTGCTATGTTAATAACCCCACAAACCTAAAACGTAAGAAAAAACATGCAGATATAAAAAAGGTTAAAACCAAATAATAAACAAACCATTGTAGGCAGCGTGGCCGAGAGGGTAAAGGCATCCTTTTAACTGAGATCATGCAACCCTGATCACATGATCTCATCTCTATCTGCACCCTGGTCTCATTGCTGCATCGTTGGTTTAAGATGCTTCACGATGATTATCTCTGCTTGGTGGGTCAAACAAGCAGCAAATTTATATGGAAGTAGTCAAACATCAACTGAAAAGCTTTGCTGGGAATAAAAGCACCATAGTTGCGTTCTCATAAGTGGAGAATAAATATACATCAATCAATCAAGAAAGTGATATTATTCAACTAAAAAATTTTCAATCTAATCTTAAAAATGGACAAGTTAAGAACAGATGCAATGAAATTAGGACAGCAATTTTTGTCCGCAAATAAGCGATTCGTTACAACAAGAGCATATAATTTTTGGCTATAAGATAAACATAGCTTTAAAAAGTTGATAAATTTGTGGAAATATGACATTGAGTATACACTAATAACTCAGTTGGTACTAGATTTAGGGCATGTAAATGTTTTTTCAAAGCTTTGGACTCAACTGTTTTAAGAAATTTGGGCACTTGCCAGCTAGCCAAAAAATCGAGTAAACACTGTTCCAGATCCAAGTGATTTTCACTTGAAAAACAACATTGGCAATGCCAAAATTAACTCATCTTTCACCCAACAAAAATTCTCATACACTGAAAAAATCAGCTTAGCAAACACATCATTTCATCTTTTATTAAATTTTAATACTAGCCCAAGATAAGAAATACTACCTGTTAGTTTTTTTACAGCTTAACGAATCTGCTGCACAGCAGAAGCATAACAACTGAAAATCTAGATACAATTCTAAAGTTTAGTAGATCAGAGATCTAAAGCAGTAAAGAATGATGTCTATTATCAATACATGCAATCAATATAACCATTAAGCTGATTTTTATCAGAGAATCTGCTTTTTTATAGGGCTCACACCAACTCATTTTTGGGATTTTTCATGGGTTAGTACCAGAAAATTGCTAATTTTTTGGGCACATGCAGACTCACCAAAACCCAAGAGGGATCACTGCTTGCAATTCATCTTAGGTACTTTTTAAATTGACGTAAACTAAAATCCATAGACTGTAGGCATCAGCAGTTTATTAATTTTAAAGTGTGGAAATTTACATGAGTGCTAAACCTGAGATTTACAAATTTTAGATTGTACACCAAAACAAAAACAAAAAAAATCCTGAAATTGAAATAGGCATTAATTCATCTCAAAAAGCCTTGTCCAAATTTCAAGCACTGTGGTTGATGTTAATTGCATGCTGAAAGTGGTAATTATTTAGCCTACCTCACTATAAAATGCTGAGCTGGTGCAACTTAAATTTAACAGACAAACCAAATCTGAAAGCTTGGATGTCAATATTACTAAACATACAGAAGCACAAGGAGTTCCATGATGGGCTGATGGCGCTTGACTTCGCCAAGGGTGTGTTTTCTCACCTCTACTTTTCATTGTTTACATGAACTGGATCGACAAATGCAGCCAAGCCGATGAGTGCGCCATGATTGAAAATTGCAAAATCAGTCATCTGCTATTCGCTGATGATTTGCTTCTGCTTTCTTCTACAGCATTTGGCCTCCAGTGCGCATTAATTAGCTTTGCAGATGCATGCGACACTGCCCGATTGAATACAAGCACCGCCAAAACTGAGGTACTTCATCTTTCAAGAAACCCTGATTAGTGCGTGTTGCAAGTGAATGGAGCGACACTGAAGCAGGTAGTGAAGTTCAAGTATCTTAGGGTAGCATTCATGAGTGATGAAAGGCATGACAAAGAACTGGACATCCAAATAGGCAAGGCTAGTGCAGTAACATGAGCTTTGCACTATTTAATTGTCACGAAACAAGAATTGTCAAAAAAGGCAAAGCTCTCAATTTTCAAAACAGTTTTTGTCCCCATTCTCACTGATAGTCATAAATCTTGGGTAATGACCAAAAGAGTGCGATTACAAGTGCAAGCATTCGAAATGAGGTTTTCATGAAGAATCGAAGGAGTTACACTGTTCGACAAAGTGCGTAGCTCTGAGATTCAAAAATCTTTTAACATCAAACTGTTACTTTTCCGAATTGAGAGATCTCAGCTTAGATGGTTTGGCCATGTAAGCAGAATGCTTCAGGAAAGGCTTCCCAAACAAGCTTTACTTGCCAAAGCAAATGGGAGAAGACCAGTTGAAAAACCTAGGACTAAATGGACCAATTACATTGAGGATCTTGGATGGAATCGCTTGGGACTTCACCCAAGCAAAATAATGGATGTGATGAAATCTCGGAGTGTGGCGGTTTAATCTCGAGCTGCTGCCCCAGCAACCCTCATGGAAAAGTGGGCAATGAAAAAACATGAAGGATCACAAGAACCCTAACCCAAACCCTTGCAATCATTTTAAACTGTGTATTTTAGACAGACACCACCCACAAACCTAGGTTAGGCCAAGCAAAGATAGTGCATAATAATTTGATAATAGTAGCAATAGTAGACATGGTGCAGTGTTAGGCCCAGTATGAGTAGTTGATATTTAATGCTTACTTTTATGTTGCACTCTGCTGCTTCATCTTTGCTTCCCATTTTCAGTTTTCAAAGATGATGATGTTTTTTGCTGATCTGGGCTAGTTCGTGGTTGGTGTTCAGCTACTACAGCCAGAAGCTGATCAAGAATATTTGTTTCGATTTTAAAAATCAACTTATTTCATAGATTTACCATACAGGTAGTTGGTACTATGGTTTCAATAACAGTCTAATCTGTAATAAGATTATAAAGAAGTCAAGGTTGGCAGGCCTACAAACATTTAGTACCTGATTATATATAGGTAGGTAACCTATTCTGCTATTTGGGTATCTTTTTTTTTTGTGAAAGCTTTGCGACGGGGGAAATCAGTATTACTGAGATTCTGTAAAATTCTATGCAAAAAAGTACGAAAATTTGAGTACCAGTATGCTGGGTCAAAAAATTTTTTTTCACAGGTGTTTCTTTTTGCTGTTACAGATGCACGAATAAAAATGATTGGAGTGCCAGTTAGAGGAGCACAGAAGAAACCAAGCAAGAGTAAAAAAAATTTACACTAGTGTTCTGTGCACCAAATTTGAGTGTTTCTTTTTCCTCAGATTTTAAATGGGCATAAGAAAAAAATAAAAAGATTGGTGCAGCAGGTCAGACCATAGAAGAAACAATTCACGAGTTCAAAAACTTGCAGTAGTGCCATGCACCGGCGCAGCCAGGGGGGGGGATTAGGGGGACCAGTCCCCCCCCCCCCTTTGAAAAGTGCACAATTTCACAAAAACATTTTAAAAAGATATAATGTCTAAAAAAACTAATTTGAAAACACTCAACTCGAGTGTAATTCTACCCTGAGTTGAAAATAAGCAACAACAAAATTTTTGCATTTTTTGAAAAAATTTTCCAAGGTCATTAGCTTTTGTATCTTTAAAAAATTTCAACTGTCTAGCTTGTATTGTTTCCAAGAGATTCGGGTTGAAAAAACGTTTGCAGCAAAAAGGCAAAGTGAACCATTGTTAACGCTATAATGGAAATGAGTTGCAATCATAAAATCAATTTTGGTAAATATGATTGAAAAAGTTATCTATTACATCACATTAATAAAACAATAGCGCATACAAATTTTATTTTATTGAAACAAGAATTTAGCCACGTTGTCTTTTCGGTAGAAAGGGTAGAAACAAAACCTGGAGAGTTGGAATGCTTGTATAGTCAGTGTTGATAGTTTTTGAAAATATTCGATCATTGCGTAGCGAGTATCGCGCTGTCTTAGAATGACGATGTCTCGTCAGCATACAGCATTGTTTTTGCGGAAGAACGCAAACGAGGCAGAAAGCAGCACGCGATTTTGTACCAAAAAACGCAATCCATTTTGTTTCAAAACTCATCATTTTCCAAAAAGTAGAATCAGATACCAGTGAGAATTTTGCTGGGCTGAGATCTGATGTGTATCAGTCCATGAATTAAATAAAACTTCACAGCTTCAAAAATTTCAAGCTGCAGCAAAACTAAAGTGAAATAGCTAAGTTGTCATAGAACTATCATGCTTACCAAAGGACAGTTACGAGTAAATAACAATCTTAATAAAAAATAAAAAAAATGAGAGCTGTAGCTGTATATGAGAGCTGTAGCAGAACAGAGTACATAAAATAGCTTTTTTAAGGATTAAGAAAAGGGTTTGGGTTGAAGTTTGGGTTTTGAAGCAATTATTGATAGGTTAGAGTAGCCTGCCTTAGATTTGGGTCAAAAGTAATCAAAAACTCTATATAGTTGCAGGTAGATAAATATTTCTGATGAAAGCCTGGGTAAAACTAAGAATTTTGCCAAAGTTTTGCACAGAAAATTCGATCAGAGCAAACACAAGGTGTATATACAAAAGTTTTATCCATAAGCATTTTTTAATACTCTTAAAATGTGTGAAAATGATGTAGTGGAAGCATTAATAACAGAAGCATATATAATCAAAGAAGCACAGAGAAAAATTCTAGAGTATGATGAAAAATTTTACAGCATGATTGAAAAATTCTATGGTAAAAGATCTAAAACTGAAAAATAGCAACAGTCAACAAGCATTAAAAAAGCGTGTTTAGTTGTGAAAAAATTCCACGGCAAGATGGTATATGCAAAACAAAACAGCAGGAAAACCAAGAAAAAATTAACCGCTAGTATAGCTGCTAAAGCTACATGCTTGTTGTAAATAACAAATTAAAGGCGGTGAATCATCCAGCCAATTCCAGTGGTTTACCATAGCTAAAATTGAAGTATAACTTTTGATATTTTTTGTTTTAATTTTGGGACTGCGGTTGCAAAGATATTCAACAAATACAAAAAGATGTCCCCCCGAAAAAAGTTTTTGGAAACGCTGAGTTTTGATCTTCCCGCCAAAACCACAGTAGGCCTAATGGTTTAGAGAACTGTGGTAGGCCTAATAGTTTAGAGATAGTTTATTTCTAAATAGTTTAGGCCTAATTTAATAAGATTACAGTTTAATAAGATTACAGTAGGCCTATAGTTTAGAAAACTGTGGTTTTGGCGGGAAGATCAAAACTCAGCGTTTCCAAAAACTTTTTTTGGGGGGACATCTTTTTGTATTTCTTGAATATCTTAACAAACGCAACCCCAAAATCAAAACAAAAAATATCAAAAATTATAGTTCAATTTTAGCTATTGTAAACCACCGGAATTGGTTGGATGATTCACCACCTTTAATATGACATGGTGTCTTGATGTGTTTGCAAAGGATAGAAAGCTACAGTCATGGAAAAGCTACAGTCATTATTTATTTTAAGATTCTTGCATACATTTTAGATATTAATGAATATCATATACAAGCACAGAACATAAAAACATTGGCATTTTTCTATGCAAAACTTCTCATTTTTTGGCAAAAAATTTACTATGCTGTAGAATTTTTGCAAAATTTGCGAAAATTCCAAGGCATGATAACAGAGCAGGAGATTATGTCATTCTGTTTTGCCCACAAAAACTCTACGGCATGGTAAAAGGGCAGTAGAACAAATAATTTAATAAATAAATAAATGTTCCATGTACCAAGTCAATTCATAAAATTGAAGGCAGAGGCTGCTGTTATGTTACGTAAGAATAAGAAAATCACTATCCTACCCCTAACCCCAACCTGCGTTCCCTATAACTTTATGGCTAATCGGCGAGTGCCCAAATTTTCTTTAGACAATTGTCCTCAAAGCCTCAAAAAGACGTTTATGTGCCCTAAATTTCGTACGATACCAATCCAGTACTGAAGAATACCAAATGTCATATTTCCACAAATTTGTCGAGTTTTCTAAAGCTATGTTTACTGTATTGCCAAAAATGATTGCCCTTGCTCCAACAAATCGCCGATTTGCTGAAAAAAATCGACTCAATAGGAACACTGACCCCAACCCTAAATCCAACCCCAACCCAAACTCAAAATCGAACCCAAACCATAACGATAATTTAAAAAATATAAAAAGTAAATGATCAAATGAGCGTTCTCTCTTTGCTCTTATTCTCTTTGTGGGTGTCACGTAACGTAACATTAGCCACTTTAAATTATTTTTTAAAGAAAGTGGTAATTTTGCCTCTAGAGGCAAAATAGTACCGGTATTTTTTCCTACTGGGGTTAGGGTTAGGGTTGGGATTAGAATTAGGGTAAGAATTAGAATTAGGGTTAGGTTTAAGACTATTTTGGCACTTGCAGCAAAATAGCGTTTAGTAGGACTATTTTGCCTCCAAATGGAAAACTAACATAGGGCTATTTTGCCTCTAGAGGCAAAATAGCCACTGCCTTTTTTTAATTATTGTTAGAGTTAGTGCTAGCCTATACCTGTATATATAGAGTATTTTGAGTTTACGTTAGAATTAATGTTAGGGTTAGAGTTTGGGTGAGGTTTAGAGTTGGAATAACGGCTTTGACAGCGATTTTCTTATTCTTATGTAACGTAACAGCAGCCTCTGCATTCCTAAAACTAAAGCAAAACCAAAGCAAAATCGTAGAACTAATACAGTTCAAATACGGTAGCCTATATGAATGGCATCATCTTGACTTTGAAGTCAATGAAAGAAACAAGTACCATGCTACGGCATGAAAATTCATTCCAGATTCTGTGTCATTAGGCCTAGCCTACCTCAGTCATTGGCTCCACTGTGCCAGCATGACTACAGTTATGAATAAGCTGATACCAGTACAGGTATACATTGTACTCTGCCCTGTTTGCCCGTACCTGGTACAGTGTAGGCTAGGCTACTTGGGTAGGTGCATAGCTAACGATGCAGCATTTCAGATGAACAGCTATATAGCAATAGGATAGGCTACGCCAACTCAGTAGGCTACTGGTATTGTACCATTTACACCAATCCTACCTGCTACAGTAACTAGGCTATTATCAACTGGCCTAGGCCTACTAACAGTACCGTATTCAACGACCAACCGGAATGTTAGGCAATTTATTTGTCCCGCGTATCACTAATTTCAAAACCTAATCAAACTGAACCAGTTCACTAGTTGTACCATAGTCCTTACGTATATAACGACTATGATTACAGTGTGATTACAGTATACCTTTTCACTTACCGGTACGTCTACTTATAGTAGCCGGCCACAGACAATGCTCTAACCCGTTCATTACTAAGAGGATACCAGTATAAGTTCTCAACCTCAAATACTGTACACTGCGCCGAATTTTTGTGCCAACCTATAGCAAAGCTGGACTGCTAGTAATAGTATTCAGTCTATCTTTTTCGGTAAGTATTCTTGTGTTTAATCGTTTACGTGCTATCTGGCCTAAAATCTACCAGCACGGAAGCCTAAGGATGAGCCACCAGAACAGTGACTACTTAAAACAAGTAATGTGAAAAAGTGGTCTTCCCACAGGATTCGAACCTGCAGCCTACGGATTACTGGTCCACTGCTCTACCACTGGAGCTAGAGATGTCTTCTCGCATGCTTAATTTTGGCTATTTAAACCAGCAACTTGCTTGCACTATGATGTTAATAATACTTTATTTGTGAATTCTTGAAGTTTGCGAGGCCAGAGGCTTCAACCTGAAGGCTGCAGGTTCGAATTTTGTGGAAAGACAACCTTTTGCATTTCTTGTTTTAAGTTGTCGCCTTTCTGCAAGCTCTTCCCGGGGCTTTCGCGCTGGTAGCCTTTATTGTTTGAGGCCATGTTTTGGTTGAAAATCACACACAGGAGAAGAAAGAAAAAATTTTGACGACTTCGCATTTAGGGATCAGTAAAATAATATAGCCACAAGCTTATCGGGCATATACGAAATCAGTCGTAAATATACTACTACTTTATTTATTAAAATCAATTTCACCCCAGTGGGGCATCATCATTTAGATCTAAAAACAATCAGCGTATACTTTAAAACCAAAAACATCATAAAACCTATAAATAGACTATAACATCAATCAGATTGAAAAGAACATAAAATGGACTTCAATAACAACGAAATTAAAGAAAAATAATACTGTATATAGCAAAACCTTTTTCGCAAAGCAAATATATTGAAAGGTTTTCAATATATTTGCTTTGCGAAAAAGGTTTATAATGAAAAAAATTATAATGAAAGGATTTTGAAAAAAATTATAATTATAATGAAAAAAATTATAATGAATTTTGCGAAAAAAATTATAATGAAAGGTTTTCAATATATTTGCTTTGCGAAAAAGGTTTTGCTATATACAGTATTATTTTTCTTTAATTTCGTTGTTATTGAAGTCCATTTTATGTTCTTTTCAATCTGATTGATGTTATAGTCTATTTATAGGTTTTATGATGATTTTGGTTTTAAAGTATACGCTGATTGTTTTTAGATCTAACTGATGATGCCCCGCTGGGGTGAAATTGATTTCAATAAATAAAGTAGTAGTACATTTACGACTGATTTCGTATATGCCCAATAAGCTTGTGGCTATATTATTTTACTGGTAGCCTTTAGGCCAGATAGCACGTAAGCTATTAAATGGATTAAACATTAAAACCCTGGCCCCGCAAACATCAAAACATCACAATTAAATTATTATTAACAAGGATTCTTTTGCATATAAGATTATTTCCCAGTTAGGCCTTACAGTCATATCTGACGTCATAAGCCACCCCCAAGGTAGGCTATTTAGAGTTGCTGTTATTTAAGGTTAGAGTAGGTGTAAACTGTTAAGTTTACGTTAGAATTGATCTTATCCATAAAATTAACACAAACTTAAATTTAATCTACACTAAGGTTTGGCCTGTGTGATTGCATTGACATGGTTAAGTGCTTGTTCTGTCATTTCGTTTTAGTTAATAACTAACAACGGTAATTTTTTGAAGATTATGTCTTATTTAAATAGAATACAAAAATTAATCAGTTGCATCAAGCAAAAATCTATATTACAATATATTTTAATCTTCTTTAACTTAACAAATAATTTCTGAGTAATAAATTTTATCGCCAAATGCATGAGCTTTACTATACGCTGTCTCTCGGTAGCACATGCTCATCTAAATGACCAAAGTTCGTTGCTGAGAGAATTTTAAATTTACGGAAGTAAAAAAATAAATCTATGTCAAATTAATGCGAAAACGGATGTGAAAGTTTTGCAATTTTAACTTAGCGTTGTGAGAATATAAAATATATCATCAAACTATGACAGCATGATTGGGAAATTATAAGCAAGAGAATACGTGCCAGGTTAACTTTTTCAGTTGCTTGCACTCATTTATCTATTTATGCCGTTAAAAGAGCAAGGAGAACGCCATTTTAGAGGGAAAAAAATAATATCTTAGTTCTTCACTCTTCGGAATAGAATTTATCAGGGGGTTTCCCTCCGTGTGCGGCTGTGCGCTATAATTTATATAGAAGGGGGTAGAAATGGTGCGGTGCACAAAATTCTTCTTCGCAAACTGCACCGCACTGCTCAATTCTATCTGCATACCGCACTGCACCGCCAAAAGTTTGTGAACTTAATACACCGCATAGCAAATCCTACCGCAAGCCAAAATATAATGGTTAATAACAGTATTGCCTAACACCAATACTGTATCTTACTGCATGCAAAATTACAAACCAAACAGGAAGGCACCCCATGGTCCACCTGATGCTAGTTAAACAATAGATTCAGATGATGGTTTGGTCTAAACTGTTACTTAACTAAACAAGCCAATTAACCCAATCCTTGATGATAGGTCTCAGTTCAATTTTAACTAATAAAAAAATATCCCAATCATGAATCAAACCATGGACATTACCAGTATGTTTGGAATGCTGAATATACCAGCACTTCTACTTTAGAAGTTCCAACTGCCAAAGTTTGATGGCTGCATTCATGCAAACAGTAGCACTGAAAGCACAGTCACATCTCACATTACTACTAGGCTTGCCAGAGTAAGTCATGGTCGTGCTTGATATGGTAAGTTACAATGTACTGCTCAAAGTTTCTTAAGCTTAAGGTGAAGAATTGTTATGCAAAAGTAGTTTTAACCATTCCATCTTAATTTTTGTAACCGGTATCACATATGCTATGGGAATACTTAAAAGTATAAATGAAAAAGGTGGTTTAACGTTAAGCACTTTCAGACTTTGTGCTTCAGCACAATCAGTCAACGAGCATCGACATGTTGAATTTGAACCATAATACAAGCAGTTATTACTAACTATAATATCTAGCCTATATCTATTGTTGATTTCAAATGGAGAGAAAAAGCTACACTGATATCTCAATATGGCTCCTCTTGAAACAGTGAAATCTGAGGCTACTTTACGCTGTACAGTACAGGAATAGGTTGGCGAGTTGGGTTGGGTGACTGATACTACCTACCGTACAATCACACAAAAAAATTTCAAACTACCGTATCAATCTGAAATTCCTAACTCACTGCTCACATTACGATACTCTGGTACTGTAGATTTAAGCAGTCAATAAAATTTTGTCATGCTCTCAGTAGCCTACCACTAAATATTAATGCTTCAATGATAAACTTTAATTTTCAATGTAATGGAACCTTTAGTTTTTAGAAATAGCCATTAGCCTGCTAGCCTTGGAACTGTGATACACTGGCATTTATGCAACAAACTCAACTTTACTAGGCTACACGTCAAAAAGCTAAAATAGACTTATCGTACCAGACTACTAGTACACAGTAGCCTAGTCCTTGAGTCATCAGTAAGCAACTCTGTACTGGTGTTTCATTAGGCCTACCAGTATCCATAGTGGAATCGGTAATTTTGTTCCGCCAAAGATTTCCGCCAGCTTAAATAACGATTTCCGCCAGTTTAACTAGATGGGAGTTTGCCAGCAAACCCAGTGAACGACCGACGCACAGCTAATGCTGTGACGCTCAAAAGTACTTTTTGTCTATCGTAAAATCAGCAATTATTCAAAAATATCTGATTATGAAACCTCCAGAAAAGTTGAATCAAAAGATTTGTCTGTTAAATATCTCCTGAAATCATAAAACACTGTCACCCTAGCTTGAGCCGTTCAAAAATTGATTTTTGGGGGTCCATTTGGGGGTCCCTGGGGGGGGGGGTGGCACCCCCAAACTATGTCAAAATATTTGTCTGTTGAATATCTGCTGATATCATAACAGACTGGCACCCAAGTTAAGCTTTTCAAACAATTCATTTTTGGGGGTCCATTTGGGGGGTCCCCAGGGGGGTGGCACCCCCAAACTATGTCAAAATATTTGTCTGTTGAATATCTGCTAATATCATAAAACACTGGCACTCTAAGTTGAGCCGTTCAAAAAATTGATTTTTGGGGGGTCCATTTGGGGGGTCCTCGGGGGGGTGGCACCTCCAAACTATGTCAAAATATTTGTCTGTTAAATATCTACTGATATCATAAAACACTAGCTGGCACTCTAAGTTGAGCCGTTCAAACAATTGATTTTTGGGGCCCCATTTTGGGGGGTTCCCGAAGGGGTGGTACCCCAAATATGTCAAAATATTTATCTCTTAAATATCTACTGATATCAAAAAAAAACTGGCACCCTAGGTTAAATCGTTAAAAAAATTTATTTTTGGGGGGTCCCCGAAGGGGTGGTACCCCCAAATTATGGTAAAATATTTGTCTCTTAAATATATACTGATATCAGAAAAAACTGGCACCCTAGCTTGAGCCGTTCCAAAATTTGATTTTTTGGGGCCCCATTTTGGGGGGTCCCCGGGGGGGTGGTACCCCCAAATCATGTCAAAATATTTTTCTCTTAAATATCTACTGATATCAAAAAAAACTGGCACCCTAGGTTAAATGGTTAAAAAACTTGCTTTTGGGGGGTCCATTTGGGGGGGTCCCCGGGGGGGTGGTACCCCCAAACCATGTCAAAATATTTGTCTCTTAAATATCTACTGATATCAAAGAAAAATGGCACCCTAGGTTAAATCGTTAAAAAATTTATTTTTGGGGGGCCCCATTTGGGGGGGTCCCCGGGGGGGTGGTACCCCCAAATTATGTCAAAATATTTCTCTCTTAAATATCTACTGATATCAAAAAAAACTGGCACCCTAGGTTGAGCCGTTCAAAAATTTGATTTTTTGGGGGGTCCCCGAGGGGGTGGTACCCCCAAACCATGTCAAAATATTTCTCTCTTAAATATCTACTGATATCCAAAAAAACTGGCACCCTAGGTTAAATGCTTAAAAAATTTGTTTTTGGGGGGGTCCATTTGGGGGGGTCCCCGGGGGGGTGGTACCCCCAAATCATGTCTAAATATTTCTCTCTTAAATATCTACTGATATCAAAGAAAAATGGCACCCTAGGTTATATGGTTAAAAAAAGTTGTTTTTGGGGGGTCCATTTGGGGGGGTCCCCGAAGGGGTGGTACCCCCAAATTATGTCAAAATATTTGTCTCTCAAATATCTACTGATATCAAAAAAAACTGGCACCCTAGCTTGAGCCGTTCAAAAAATTGATTTTTTGGGGCCCCATTTTGGGGGGGTTCCCGGGGGGGTGGTACCCCCAAACCATGTCTAAATATTTCTCTCTTAAATATCTACTGATATCAAAAAAAAATGGCACCCTAGGTTAAATGGTTAAAAAAATTTGTTTTTGGGGGGGTCCATTTGGGGGGGTCCCCGGGGGGGTGGTACCCCCAAATCATGTCAAAATATTTGTCTCTCAAATATCTACTGATATCAAAAAAAACTGGCACCCTAGCTTGAGCCGTTCAAAAAATTGATTTTTTAGGGCCCCATTTTGGGGGGGTTCCCGGGGAAGTTGCCCCAAAAAAATTTCAGGAGACACAATTGCGTATGTACCTCAACAACTTCACACAAAAATTAGATTTCTATGTTTTGTGGTTTAGGAGAACTCGAGCGTACAAGATTTAGGAAGAAAAAAAAGGAAAAAAAAGGAAAAAAAAGGAAAAAAAAAGGAAAAAAAAGGAAAAAAAAGGAAAAAAAAGGAAAAAAAAAAGGAAAAAAATAAGAAAAAAACCTCATCGCGGCCGAAAGTGGGTTGGTAGGGATGAAAGGATATCTTAAGACATATAACCATGAGAAATATTTTTTGCCGTACTTAAGCCGTTTTTGACTTAGACCGCTTTTTACGCCAAACTTTCGGGGCGGTTTTCGGGTCATAAACCCGAAGTCACGTGACCGATTGCCTCGAAATTTGGTACAAACATAAAACTCATTAATCTCAAACTGCTGTCAAAATTTCATGTAGTTAGACCAAACGGTTCTCGAGTTATAAGCAAAAGTCTGAAATCTCGCACTCATTAGTTAGAAAATGGCCGAGTAAAAACAAAGGAACACGCGACGCGAGCGTCGGTCGTTCCAATAACGATTTCCGCCAGCTGAAATAACGATTTGCGCCAGTTGAAATAGTGGAATCACGATTTCCGCAACTACGCCAAAAAGCAATGTTAACCATGTTGTTGGACTTTCCCAGTTCCGTGATTTAAGGATTTTCACGCTTGGCTTGTTTAAAAAGATCTGCGCTACACTTTTAATAAAACATTTTTGTAAAAATATGACTTTCATTTTAGCTTAAAATTTAAAAACAAATGAAGAACAACGCCCCGCCAGGCATGCAGCCAGAAGTCTGCAATAGGGGGCTGTTTTGGGAATCTGGGGACAAAGCCCCCAACCGCTGGAGGCCATTGGAGGTCTGGGGGAGGGAATCCCCAGCGCTACAAAAACTTGAATTTTTTTTGCAAAATTGTTTGATTTTGGGACTATTTTGATTAAAATTAATGCTATCAAAACATGCCATAGAAATTTAGCAATGCAAAATCATAATCAAACTGGTTGCGTAAATGGGCTATGTGGGAGGAGGCTAATGGTATAGCGTCCGCTCTCTTAATTAGAAGCTGGTAAATCATAAAATCCTATCGTTCAATAAAACTTACTAAGTAGTTATCTATTTGACTATTTCGTCTATAAGTCATAGAAAGATAATTGATACTTTCACTCATTTCCGCTTTTGGTTATAAAACAGCGAATATTTTAGCCGAAGATGGATTTATAATAATACTGCATGCTAGTGAGCATTGTGCTGCACTGGCTAATATATAGTTTTAAGCTGTAAAATATACACATTTGAATTTTCTTGTCCCACCACTGATGATCCTTTTCACTTACTGTAGTTTTAATTATTCTTCGCAACCTGTTATTCTGTGAGCAACACTCAGTGGCGTACGCAGGATTTTTCAATGCGGGGGTTTTCAAAAGTGACGTCAAAAATTTTTTCGCGATCTATACTTTGGCGAATAAATAACTTAGTGCAATGTAACAAAATGGAATCAATGTCACACACTGCGTAATGCAAATAAAATTTTTCAACCAAAAAACAATTGAGCATTAAGCTTACATCTACAGTTAACATCATAAGGTTTGCAACTGTACGATGAAGAAAAAATTGTTCAAAACAAAAGCTCCCCACCCCCGTATAATTATAAACATTGCAAAGTGTGGCAGGCGCGTAGCTAGAAATTCGCAATTGGGGGGGGGGGCACGGGGGTCTGGGGGCAAAGCCCCCAGCGCTTGAAAAATTTGCATTTTTTTTTCAAAAATAACTTAATTTTAGGGCTTTATTGATGAAAAATAATGCTTTTAAAACGTGGCATAGAAATTGGAAGAGCAAACCTGATTAAACTGTTTGCATAAATGGGCTATGTGGAAGGTGGCTAATGGTAAAATTTTAGCTTTCTTGCTTACATGCTGGTAAATCATAAAATCTTATAAAGAAAACTCCCACGGAGTAATCTATTTCGTCTATATTTTACAGAGAAACATAGTTGGGAAGGGACAAATGAAAAAATTTTTGAGGCAAGTGAATGGTAACTAAGTAATACTGAATAGCCCCCCCCCCCCCCCCCCTCTTCCTAAGTTTATAATATGTTTGTTGATGAAACCTATGTTTAGCATTTCTACAATAGCGATCAAATTTAATTGCTTGTTTTTGGCCATTTTCAGAGTTTTTATTGATTTGTGGGTTTTATTTTTGACAAATTAGCCCCCCCCCCCTAAATTTATGCTTCAAAAAATGTTTTAAATCACTTTTTAGTCGATTCCAGTGCAAAAACCAGTCTCAGAAGTGCTAAAAACGTGTATTTTCTTTATTATGCATTTTGGTTGACAAGCCAATGCGGGATCTATAACCCCCGCCTACGCTACTGAACTCTGACTCGTCACACGACATTCCAGATTTTCAGTATTACACTTAGTCGCTTACAATGTTGCATTAAATAAGGGGCTGTTCATAAAAGACGTCCGCACTCAGGGGGGGAGGGGGGTAATAGATTTGCGGACAAGGGGGGAGGGGGGGTTTCTGGAATGCGGACGTCCATATTTCAACTTTTTCCGCGACGGAAAATCGCAGATTGTTTTATTCCGTTTTCGGTTTTCCGGGCCAGTGTGAACCAGGCATAAAACGTACAGTCATGTGATTTAAGGGCGCGAAGCGCACAAAAAACAAATCACATGACTGTACGTTTTACGTCACCTTGCGCTGTGCTTGCTCTGTGTAAACTTTGTATTAAAACTTAGTATATAATTAAACTTTGTAATTAAACTTGTTATATAATTAAACTTTGTATTAAAACTTAGTATATAATTAAACCGTGCAAACTTTGTATTAAAACTTTGTGTGTGTCAGTGTCTAATTAACGCATTTTTGTGTCCGCATGGACAAGGGGGAGGGGGGGGGTTAGTCATTGCGGACATTTTGCGGACATGGGGGGAGGGGGGTCAATTTTTTGCAATTTTGTGCGGACGTCTTTTATGAACAGCCCCTAACAAAAAGATATTTACTATAATTAAATATTTCGCATTAATATGAGAAAAGAAAGAGCTTGTTTGTTTTGGGCAATAAGACGTTACGGTATTTCGAATGATACACGTCGAATCAATAGGGAGGATGGTTTTAACCCCCATCCCCTTTATTACGCCTTTGCGCATAAGTGAGCTATGTGGGCGGTGGCTAATGGTAACATTTCAGTCCTCTAATTTACAAGCCGGTAAGTCATAAAATCATAATTTGAAAAAACTCACAAGCATTTATATTCTGTGGTTTATAGAGTGAGACAGTTGGGGATGGGGTGGGGGCGAATGGAACGAGATTTGAGTGGATTAATAATTAACTGATACTGAAATCCCATCTCCATATTTTTGATGAAGAAAATGTTAAGCATTTTTAGCGGTGAAATATGCTAATTTTGGCAATTTTTTAAAGTTGTTACTAAACTTTAAGTTATACCTTTGACAAAGAAACCTCCCCTAAGAAACTCTAAATGCTTCAAAAGTTGCTTTAAATCATGTTGAAGTCCATGTCATTGCAAAAAAACAGGATCAGAAGTGCTAAAAACGTGATATTTTCTTTATTGTGCATTTTAGTCGACAGACCAATGGGGGGGGGCTTGAACCCCCAAACCCCCATCCCTGCGTACGCCCTTGGCAACACTAAACGAAAAGCTTCTCGCTTACTGATACGTCATTACAAAAAGAACATTAATAAAAAACTTTTCAAAATATAGCCCCGCAGAAAAAGTGTGAACTGAATCTGTGTTTTATAAGGCAAAAAAGCAATGCAATCAAATTCTTCCGCTAAAATTATGAATTTTTTTGGTGAGAGAGATTTTTTTGGTTGAAATCGCTGCGCCATATTAATAAGACTGTCTATAGTTGAAGGACCATGATGTGATCATACGTAGCGGCTCACAGTCAGTCTAGAGCTGCTGACCCAAGAACTCTCAAAAAAAAGTGGGCAATGAAGAAAGAAACTCTCTTTTACCGCTTGTACCCTCTACATTGCTTTTTCAGATAAATATCTATCAAACTTTCTGTTTTAACTAATTTGACTTTGAAACTTCAGCAAGAATAAAATGTCATGAAAATGTTTCATAACACCTTACAGTTTTACATAATTATCATAAATTCTAGCTCAGCGCTCTTTAACTGCGTCATAAATTTAACCTAACTATAAACGCAATAAGGCTAACGCGCTAACCAATTACTCAGGCATTCAGTGCCTCAGCGGGTAGGCTGCCTAGAAGGCAGTAATAGAGAAAACAACCCAGCGCGATGTCTAAGGCAGTGAAGATATGCTTAGCAATCTGAAAACTGCCAATAAAAGCCAGAGCTTGCTCTCGGCCTCAACAATGTCATGCACACGCCATTCCTTGTCTGAAGTTTGATTTTTAGAATGAAGTGGGATTATCATCTAACATTGCTATTGTGCGTTTTAGTGCTTGTAATGTTGATGCTTGATCGTTTATTGACTTTTGAGCAGCAAAATGACTTTTCTGTTCTGTTTCGAGGCCGACAGATTTATGTACTGCTAATATCGCAAATTAACGGTGTCATTCCAGTGGTATCACAGTTCAAGGAACAATTAAAAATAACACTAATTTTTTGGGGAAAACGTTCTGGCAATATCAACGCTTGACAAACTAATGTAAAATCGTAACATGTTTTATTTTCGATACTTATTAATACAGAAAACACAAAAAGCGCCACATGAATGAACGCTTGAAAAATTAAAGTCATATAAATTAAAACTGCACTTAAATCAAATC
Source organism: Trididemnum nubilum (assembly GCA_963965965.1). Lineage (NCBI taxonomy): Eukaryota > Metazoa > Chordata > Ascidiacea > Aplousobranchia > Didemnidae > Trididemnum > Trididemnum nubilum. The sequence continues at coordinate 25,340,283 of OZ014479.1, read as the reverse complement.
AATCAGACAATCAAATCTTTTATAATACTCGCTGCATTACGCCGAAGCGTATAACGAGTTGGCGGGGTTCATCTTTGCATCATTGCGCCCGGACAACAAAGCCCATTTCGAAGAAACGTCGTAGCGGTGGCGATAAGTTAGCAACACTTAAACAATTCCGATTTGACCTGCTCTAGATTTGAACCTCAGACCTCCCGTTCCAGAGACAAATGCGTTACCGCTCGAACAATTTTAATTTGGAATCCCTTTTTAATATATCTTTCAGCAGCAATATAATATTCTTTTGTTTTGAAATAAAAAATTTCATTTTTTAAATTTTTGTGTAAATAGGTCTATGGCAAACGTGTTAAAGTAGCAGCAGGTACCTTATAACCACAACATTTCAAAGCAGCACTTATAGAAATAATGTTGCATTCTGCCCAAGTAGGTTTGGTGTTACGAACTTAAAAGGCTGCAATATAGCAAAGTAGTGTAAATACTGTATAACTTTAAACCTCTTTGCTTTAGAGTAGGCCTGTAGTATGGAATCGAACGGAAAGCAGAAATACACCATCTTCGCCAAAATCGTCACTCAATTTAATTCTTACGTCAAGATCGCCGATATGAGACCAATTCAATGAATATTAAGTGCAATTTTCGCAAGTCAATCATACCGGCTGCGCAGTTTGCTTAAGTTTCAGTTTGTTTTTCAATAAATCAACCAAAAAAGGTGATAAAAAATGAGCAATGATGGATAAGACTACATAGAGCAAGAATAAAGGCTACAGTGCCACGGTGATTGTAATTATACTAAAGCCTACAGATCTTTATTTATCGGTATCAATTATACGTTGCTTGGCCAGCTTAAAACAGAAAGACCTTTCGGTCTTGACTTCAAGAATCCCAGCAGTTTTCACCCTTTTGGTTTTCCATCACATGCTACGAAAGTCTATTGCACTTCACGCTGTCTCTTGCAATACTAAACATCAAACGGGAAAGATATCATAAATATCTTTACTGTTTGTACATAACAAGAACAAAACAATTTGTACATAACAAGAACATCATAGATAGATAAATCAAGATAGATAAATTAACGGAGAAATACGAAATACATAAATTAACGGAGAAATAGAAATAAATTAACGGAGAAATAGAAAAACAAGTATTTCATAGCAAAATAAGCTTATAAAATTAGCTTATTTTGCTCTAATACATAACAGCCTCTATGGTCTACTCTTGTAAGTTAGGACCGTTATGACTAAACAGTATACTAGTATGCCTATATATTGTCCTTCACGCGTTCGTTGGTTATTTCTTAGTTTTTATTGGCATAAAGGATTAGGCCTGTTCTTCAAAGGGCGTAAAATAGTGTGCATACGAACGTAATTCCAGTATTATAAGTTTTGTTTCTAACAACTGCAGTTTGAACGCCTGTAAGTCGGCACCCCGTGGATATTGAATTTTTCTTCAAACTTTACTCCCTTAAAGAGTTATTTGCAGTTTTGAACAAGTCAAGCTAGAACCTATCCTCCAGTTTGCCACAAACGGTGGATAAGATTGCATTGAATAGAGTAAAGTAAAATAGAGTAAAGTTGGAGAAGTAATCTGTTACGGCAGTGACGCCAAAGTTAAAAATCAGTTGATGATTTCCGCCACTTGGCGGAAATACGCAATAGTGTCCCAAATTGAAAGTTATGTCGTGGTCTCTTGCCAAAAAGCGGTTGTTTAAAACAAACTTAAAATTAGCAGCGACGGGCTGCATGTCGCGTACTGTGCTTATAAATACAAGTTATTGTTGGATCGCTCACTTCTGTTGAGTGGTTAATATGCTTGATAACTAGTTAATTTTGCATGTTCATTCTCTTCAACTTTACCGTAAATTTCGCATCTTAATTTATGAATGTTCGCGTAATGAATTCTTTCGTCTTGTTTTGCACACTTAATGACTTTGCTCTTGCAATATTATTTTTTCAATCATCTTATAATGCTTTGTACCGTATGTAGTTTGTAAACTATTGGTGAATGGTAAATAAGCAAACGCATTATTTGCCAAGTTGTCAATGACATCAATTTTGACGTTTTGTTTGGTAGCGCTGATCTATTTTATCATGAATTTTCGACTCTACGTACTGTAGCCTACGACTTAGCAGTTGACGTGACAATCGAAAAAAGCGTGGGATTGACAAGATAAATTAGTTATGAAGATAAAGTTGGAAAAGTAGTCTGTTACAGCAGTGACGCCAAAGTTAAAATCAGTTGACGATTTCCGCCATTTCCGCCACTTGGCGGAAATCGACGTCAATTGGCGGAAATTTCCGCCAAGTGGCGGAAATTAAGTTTTTTTTTCCGCCAAAGATCTTTGGCGGAAACCCCTCCGATTCCAGTAGGGACCAGTATCACACTGCACATATAATACCAGTACTGAGTATCAGGCTACATACTGGTACAAGTTGTGTACCGGTGCTTACAAGTAGTACCGGTAAGTAGACCTATCGGTACCTGCTTACAGTTTGACTATTATTAATTGTCAAACTCTATGCTATGCAGGCAGGCCTACCGATATTAACTACTTGTAAGTATAGACTTGTGCCAAATACAGTAAAAGTAATATCACCTTATCTGTTAGTGTCTGGTGCTACGCAGTATAGCCTATACCGGTGTGCAATGGCCTAGGGTATTACCATAGGTACCGGTACAGAATCAATGACTAGTGCACCCGCCTATCCAGCCCAACTTGGAGCTTCAGCTTACCAGTACAAGCTGCATTACTATTGGAAGTGACTATTTCACCGGAGATCGGTCACCGAAGTGGAAAAGTTACACCTAGGCTACCGGCACACCATGGTACCTAACAGGCTACATTGAGACTGAATTTAACTACTGAGATAGAGTGGCTGATTCCTAACCTAATCCTAAGAAGTGGTCTCATCCTCCACGCTGCAGCTGCACTGCACTGCAAAACTACTGGAATTTTTCACGCGGCGCGGCGCTGTTGGTCTACCGCGTACGCGGCCGCGTACGCTGCACGGCTACCATCTCTAGAAGGGGGGTTTTGTATCGCGCCAAATAGGCACAACATTTTATGATACTGTCATGACTGTGAACCAAATTTATCTGGCGCATCATAAAAATATTGCAGGGATGGAACAAAGGAATAAGATTGAAGGGTCAAGAATCGTAGGCCTAACTCCTAAACAGGGAAGTGGAAGCGGTCAAATTTTCAATGCTTCCGCTTCCAGCTCCTCTTAAAGTTTTATGCTTCCGAGTTCGCTTCCACTTGCTCACCTTTGGAATTTGTTGCTTCCACTTCCGGATAGAGCAAGTCGCTTCCGAGTTCGCTTCCGCTTCCAGTCTTTTTCATCAAGTGCTTCCGCTTCCACAAAAATTTAACCGCTTCCACCACTTTCACTTCCAGCTTCCACTTCCCTGCTCAGTATGAAACAGCTAATTGTATTTAGTTTTAAAAAAAGCAGGCAAGTTTACTTTGTAAAACTATTTTACAGAGGTGGAGTCCTCGAGGACGTCCTTGGCCTCGAGGACGTTCTCGTGGACACATTTTGAAGTCCTTGGCCTCGAGGTCTCAAGTCCTCGAAAATTGGCCTGTCCTCGGCTCGAGAACAGCAGTATTTTTTGAATTGTTAAAATTTTGTGGAGCGCTTGAAAAATTTTTTGGAAAACGTTTTTTTGTGGAGATCGCTTGAAAAATTTATGTAAAGACCTTTTTTTTTATTTATTTTTTTTGGAGATCGCCAGAAAAATTTTTGTGAAGACCTTTTTTTTTGGAGAGCACTTGCGCTTGTGGCCTTGGCCTCGAGCATTCCTGTCCTTGGCCTCGAGAGTGTCTGTCCTCGAAAAGGCTGTCCTTGGCCTTGGCCTCGGATTTATTTTGTGTCCTTGACCTTGGCCTCGAACCTTGTGTCCTCGACTCCACCTCCGCTATTTTATTTGACTTGTGTTGTCGATAGGGCATGGCATGGAATGGAATGGAAGACGATTTTTCCATATTCCATACTGGCAATTTTCGTCCATTCCATACTAAAAGTTTTCCACTCCATACTTCATTTCATACTAAAATTTTTTTCCATATTCCATTCCATACTTCCATACCAAAGAAATTTTAGACTGGAAGCAAAGCAACGTATATTTTGCTGCATTGCATCTTTGCAATGTTGTAAGCAACCGCTTTTGAAGTTGCGTCAACAATACTAAGATGCCACAATCTGTATCTGGTATGTGTATTGCACATGGTTTAATGCATAGGCGTAGCCAGGATTTTGAATTGGGGGGAGGGCTAAACCGTAAATCACATCCAATGATGTTATCAGAAATTTTCAAAAAGAGAGACTTTTTATGAGACAAAAAATGAAAGATCAAAAGCTGGGGGTCTGCTTCAGCACGTAACCAGGATTTACTAAAGAGAAAAGACTAAAACTGCAAGTTAAAAAGGTCTATTAACGTATCAAAATTGGGAGACGTGGTGAGCAAATTAATGCACCTCAAACGTGTCACAAACGGGGCCTGGGGGCGGAGCCACCAGCCGCCGGAGGCTATGGGAGTCTGGGGGCGAAGCTTCTAGCAGCTGGGAGATTTTTTGTAAGTTTTTGGAAAAAAATGGCTATTTAAATGCCATTTGGATCACATTTCGCACGTTTTTAGAGCCATTAGAAAGAACAAAAGTTTTGAGATTTGAGAGCCAATTGAACAAATCCCTCCCTTTACTTCGGGTCAAGTCCAAAACACGTTTAAAATCTTGCATTTTGGGGTTAAAGTTTGTGACTTGGCCTGGTCAGGGGAATTAAGGTAATCTGCTTTCTGCAACATTTTTTGCAATAAATCATTCACTCGAAGATTTGCCTTTGAAGATTTTTGTTTTGTCATGAAAATAACCAGTTTTAGTAATATGTACGACCTGGAGCCCAAACACCCTCGATTCAACTTCAATAATTGGTTCAATAAGCATTTCCCCAAGCTAATTCTTTTCAAAAGCATTATGTCGCGTGAAAACTGACAAGATGGAGGTGGATTGTTATTTAAAGTTGGTAGGTGGTGAAGGTGGAATTTAAAGTTATTTCAAGTTGGTACATTAGATGCAATAAATTGTTACTAATCATGTTATTGCGATATAAAAGTTAGCTGGGGGCCTAAAACATATCATTGCATAAAAAAGTTAGATGAGGGCCTGAGATTGCACCTTGTAGAACAAAACCACTGAATTTCTCCCGGCTATAAGGACATTTAAATTGGTTGGCAAAAATTTAAATTGAGAGGGCCCGGACCCCTAGTCGTCAATATTAAGTTACTGCTAATTGCTACTGTACGCATTTACTGTTGCGCCCAAAAAAGGCTAAAAAACTGAATAACTAGGCTTTGTGTCAGCATTTTTATCGTTGGTAGCATTTCAAATGAGGGGAGACGGAGGGCCTGGGCCCCTTGGTTACGCGTATGGTTTAATGATTACATTACAAGTTTGCTCTCATATCAACTATAAAATTTGTCATAACCAAACTGCTAAAGAACATTTACCGTAATAGAAATACCCAGCTTTAACACCAAAAAGAATTATTTTAAACTGAAAAACTAAAAATAGAAATAAAATTAAGCTGAAACGGGAATGAAATAACAAATACGAGTTTGCACGACGATGTAAGAAAACAAAATTTAGGACTTGGCAAATTGTCAATCTCAAACAAAAAAACAAAAAAACAAGTCAAACCTGTCAAAGTCGTCAACTATCACATCAATGCTGCAAATTGCAATGTACTTACTATGTTGCAATACGTACATTGTTTGCGCAATATAAACTACCAAAGTACCGCAATTTGTCGACAAATATTACCCGTAGATATTGAAGTTGAATACTTCTGTGACAATATTATTTATCACCACCCGACATCGGTATGTATTTTTCTGCAAATACAATACACAAAATCTAGTATAAAATCGGTATAAAAGGATAGAAAAAATCCTTCTATTTTATTCTTGAAAACTTCCATTCCATTTGGCATCTTCCATATTCCATACCGAAATTTCCGTTTCATTCCATTCCATTTTCAATTCCATTCCATGCCATGCCCTGGATGTCGATTCTATATCATTATTATTATTATTGAAACATTTTACCCTAACGGTTGTAGCCAGGTTGAAAATCCGGAAGCGCCTGATTTTGAAAAAATTGCTTCCGCTTCCGGCTCCTTTTCAACACTTTCGCTTCCGAGTTCGCTTTTGCTTCCAACCTCTTTCATCAAAGTGCTTCCGCTTCCACTTCCACAAAAAATTAACCGCTTCCACCGCTTCCAGCTTTCCCTTCCACATCCCTGCTCCTAAACAGTAAACTATAGATCGTATTAAGGTAATCACTGGACTGCTGGAGTCATTCTGTATCCCCTATACCGTAGCATGCCCAATAGCTACCTTTTTACGGTACAGGGTGATCACGATACCGAAGTCTGCAGAGGTGGGCAAAGTACAACTTCCACAACCTCCGCAATTGCGAAAGTTGCATTGCGGACTAATTTTTAAAAATTTGTTACGGGCTGATTGCGTTGCGCGTTCAATTTTTTTTATGGTTAGTCCCGCAATTTTATACTTTGAACTAAATTTTGTTTTATGTCAATAGCAAATTGTCAAATGTCGATTTTCTTTAGCATATTGCTTGCTTTTTTACCGTCTAAAATCCCTAAATGCGGAATTTGCATCGTCTTTTGTAAAATTTGATTATGATTACGGAAGTTAAGTTATTCTTTGAATTGGTATAAAAATCCCGTTCCGCAATTTCGGAGTTGCTTTGCGCTTCAATCAAATAAAGAAGTTCGTTTCGGAAGTTGCGCCGCGTTTCAGAAAATCAAGATCATTTCGTGCTGCGCTTTTATGCTTTAAACAGTCATCACTTTACGTTTTTGTAAAATGCTATTTGCGTCCACCTCTGGTAATCTGTATCGATTTGACTGTATACTAGAGATGGCGCGGATAACAAAAAATGCATCCGCATGCTGCACTGCGTCTGCAAACTTTGTCTGCATGCTGCACCGCACCGCATTCAAACACAACTAAGTTCACGCTACACCGCGCTGCACCGCAAGTTAAATATCTTATAAATTTCCACTAACATCAGAAAAAAATTAGCTCTCTAGCTTATCACATATAAAAAAATTGATTTTGGGGGTATTATTTTGGAGAGTTTTCAAAAGATTTGCTCTCTCAAACCAAGTCAAAATATTTGTTTTTTAAACATCTGCCGGTATAAAAAAAAGTAATTCCCAAGCTTGAGTCGTTCAAAAAACTAATTTCTGGGGAGTCCATTTGGGGTCCCTGGGAGGGGGTGGTACCTCCGTACTATGTCAAACTATTTGTTGCTTAAATATCTACCAATAAAAACAAAAAACTATCACCAGCTTGAGTAATTAAAAAAATTAGTTTTTTAGGGCCCTATTTTGGGGGGGTTCTAGGGAGAAGCCTCAAAAAATTCAGGAGACAAAATAGCATTTGCATCCCAACAAATTTACACAAAAATTAGATATAAATGCTGTGTGGTTTAGGAGAAGAAGAGTGCACAAAATTTAGAAAGCAAAAAATGAAAAAAGAAAAAAAAACTCAATGCGGATAAAAGTGTAGGTAGAGATGACAGAGTATCTTACGACATATAACCATGTAAAATATTTTTTGCCGTACTTAAGCCGTTTTTGAATAAGACCGCTTTTTATACCAAACTTTTGAAGTAGTTTTCAGGTCCTAAACCTGAAGTTACGAGACTCTTTGCCTTGAAATTTGGCACACACAAATAACTTATGAATCTCAAACTGCTGTCAAAATTTCATGCAGCTAGACCAAACCATTCTCGAGTTATAAGTAAAAGTCTGACACTTTGCACTCGTTAACTTTGAAAATGGCCGAGTAAAAACTAAAAAACATGCGACGTGAGATCAGTCGTTTCAATTATAGGCTTTCAGGTTTAATCTACCTTATGTGTTCTTGCTATCAGTTTTTCTGCACTATGTTTTGGCAATCAAAAACATTCTACCCAGTACCAGTCTACCTGATGATTTTATGCAACTACTGTACTAATCCTGAACCAGTAGCTCAATTAATGAAATATAAGGTATCACGTGTTCTGCATGCTGTCACAAGCTACTACACTTGCATGAAACTACCCTATGTATTACACCTTTGTGGTTTACATGTGTGTTGGATTGTGGAATAAATTTTGCTACTACGTATATGAGATAAGCTCCAGACATAGGACCAAAAGCCTAATTCCCTAATTCTTGATGCCATGACCTGTTGACGAATAGGCTACACAGAACTAACTCTTCACTCTGAAATGCTAGCGCATGTGTAGTAGAAACTGTTGTCTAGCCTTGGGCTTGTACCAATACTATAGGCAGGCTAAGCCTACTGCGTAAAAGGAGGGTGTGTCGCTAGGCTTTGTTTTGTGCCTCTACTCTGATGATTGTTTCCAGCAAATCTGTTTCTTCTACTTTTGTCTGCCTTTGTTTCATCTTCTCACCGACATGGGTGCCAAAACCCAGGGGGGATGGGGAGATATATTCCCCAAATTTGTCTGTATCTCCCCCAATAATTTGAGTATAGTCTGCACCTGCATCCCCTCAATAATTTGACTTTGGTGTGCATTTGATCGCAGGTCTCCTCTAGAATTTGGAGAACAAAGTTTTCTTTCTTTAGGTGAAGACCTTTTTTTGGTCTTCACTTAATTTGCTCACCTGAAAGAAATCGTGGTCGAGGTTCATCTCCCTCAAAGTTGAAAATAGGGCAAAATTGGGGTAAAATTGCAAGTTATCCCCCCCAATGCTCAACGAAGATCGGCACCCCTGCTCACCCAACATCCTAAACCTTTCCTAGTCTAGCCTACCAAAACCAAAATATTTTTGCTGGTGTCAAAAAAAAACACGTTCAGCCGATCAAAACTAAGTTTCTTGTAGCCAAAATAGCCGATTCTAGGATGCTCCGAATTCAGAAAAAATAAACTTGAACTGAAGGCACTTTTTCCTGTTTTAGTAACATAGTTACATCCAAACTAACCATTATTGTTCATAAAGAAAAAATCACCAACAATATTAGTAAAAAAAAATGTAAAAAAATTTTTGTACGCGGCGCTGCGCTGATGCTGTGACGTAATGCAGATTTTAGTTGCCACGCTGCGCGGTGCACCAACAACAGCGCGCGGCCGCGTACGCTGCGCTGTTGCCATCTCTACTGTATACATTCGAATAACTGATAGGCTATTGTATACTTGGTATAATTATGAATGTAAGCTAGTTGTTATTTTCTCGGCTGCTTTACTGCAGTTGTAAACACCGTTGCGATCAATAAAAGACTACAAACTGCCACAAACAAACTGGATAACGCACAACGAATGTCCACAATCGAGCGCTTTTTGGATCAAGATAAGATTGCAGAATTGGAGTTAGATGCCAAAAGGCAGAGTCAAAAGTTTCTCCAAAAAACGGAGTCAAAAATAACCTTGGATCCGAGTTTGGTGATGCAGGTAGTCAGAGTCGTAGACTGGAGCTTATTCGAAAAAATATGCCCTACTCTGACTCCTTGCCTGTTTCAACAACAAAAAATACTTGAAACTTTTTAATATTCTGTTATATCCTTGCATTGATTTACGATGATTACTATAATGACATACTTTGTGTTGGCTCGAACCGTTTGACAAAAAAAGAGTTTTTTGGAATAGTATTAGTGTATTTTTTCCAGTGAAACACACATTATTCCTTTCTCTGTAACTCTACTTGTATTAAAGGTCTAAGTTTGATCTTCCGGCAGCAAAAAGCAAATAATCTTGTTCTATCGTCTACCGATCCTTCATAATCACGGCAATAAAGGTGAATGACCTCTGGGGCTTGAAAATTTTGAATTGGGTACCCCCAACCCCATTGCTGCTTGAAAATCTGTAGGTGTATTAATAGGCCTTTGGGCACTACTATATTATTTAAACGATATTTAAAATCAAAAGCCTTCACGATATTTTGCTTCAATTCCTTCTTATAAGCTTATATTAGGCTACTTATTGTTTTTGACTTTTTTGCCTATTATCACCATCGCCCAGAAGGGTGCATTGCATAGCACATTGCTTCTGAGGATATGCGGGATTTATCTTGGGCTTCGCAACATTTAAAAAAATGCCGTGCGCTTTTGGTGGTTTAAAAATGAATAAGTTTTTTTTATAGGGGCTGCTATTTTGGAAAAATGCGATCAGTCCCATCTGGCCACTTAGTTTTGACTCTAACATATGATTAATTCTAGGTGATTTTTAACTTATGATTAATGCTATTTGATGTCCTATCACTCAGTTTTCCTTTTTTTTCCAAAATCACAAATTTCCAAATCAATAATAATTTTTCAAAACTCACTTATCGGTACAAAATTTTTAATATTTATTGGACGATAATCATTTTTCAAGGATTTTTTGCAAAAATGAGCTTAAACCAACAAGCAGTAAAACTTTACAGTATTGTAGTTGTAATTACATTTTATTTACCGATTTGCCTTGGCCAGAAGACAGCAAGGGACTTTCGGTCTTCGAGTCAAGCTGCTAACTCAGTGCCGTCGCCAAACCAAACGAAGCGAGCGGGCACTAACCGAAAGCGGAGGGGGGCACTAAAATAGACTGAACTTTTGCATAGATATAAACTGATATTTTAGGGCTACAAGTCAGGGATTTCTAGAAAAACTAAAAAATAAAAACAGCTGCTCTTTAAAAAAAATGCTTCAAGGTATTATTGTTTCAAGTCATAATGACTAACAAAGTGCCGGTAACGATTTTACACGTTTACATCCCTATTCCGCTACACATCTGTAAAGGCGTATTGATATGACGGATTATTGCGTTACGTTTATGCACAGTGGCCAGCAATACAGGTTTGCAATAATTGTTGGTGGCCAGCAGTATCGCAAAGAATCGAGAAAACTTCAAACAAGACTTATGTTTGTACGTTATTTTTGCTTTTTCCAATATTGTCTGTTGTCTTGTCTTTACATAATGCTCCAAAAAGCATTCTAAGTAAACCAAAATGGGGGGGCACGGCCCCCCTGTCCCCGTAGCGACGGCACTGTGCCAACTGCCCACCTGTCTACTACACACGGTAGAGGCCTCACACTATCTCTTTAAATGCAGAACGTCAAGCAGGGAAGCTGTAAATACCAACTTTTACAGCTTTTGGTTTGACTCGACCAGGAATCGAACACTTATCCTAATAAAGTATTGTCCGTAGCCAAATGATTAAAATCTCAAAATCAACCTTATTTACAAGAATTGCGTTAGTTAACTTGCGATTGAGTAAGATTAGATAACTCGCATTAGAAAACCTGTGACAGAGGAACATTACTGCCTCCCAGGTCTTTCGACAGAATTGATGTTTGAGAATTGCGATCCCCAAATTTGTGGTTGATCCCATTTATTCTCGATGAATTTTTTGACCTAATACACTAAGCAACCTTATTTTGATTTTTTCTCAAACCAACTCAAAAATAGTTAATCATTAAAAACTTCCATTTTAGATCGTGAAGCTTGGTTAATGAAGCATATTGTCATTGGACTAGAAACATAGGCTACCGGTACATTTTACCTCTCAAACATTCCGATGTAAAACAGACAAGAACGACAGACAATAATAATAAAAAATAAGTTTTATTTGAATATTTATTGTTTTCAAATAAATATTTATTGTTTTCAAATAAAATCGGCTGAAACACATTTGCTTCTTTAAGTTTAATTCATTTGCTTCCTTAACCTTAACATTTGCTTCCTCAAGTGAATGACGCCACGTCTATGACGCCATTCTTTAAAGGGATCGAAGAATGAAAATTTGAAATCTGACGAAACCATTCAGCTCACTACTTCTGCGACATTTGCTCGAAAAGAGCTGTGTTGCTGGTACAAAGACAGGAAAATGAGCCCCGCAAACTCGTTTCACACTTCAACGTAATATTGCAGTATAATGAAAGATTTGAATAAGCATATATTTTCAATTTTTTTTCTTTAGTTTACGACATTTTGACTGATAAAGATAAATCATTACAATTTATTGGCGCGACATTAGTCTGTGTAGAAATAAGATCTTTGGGATCCCATAAAAACGTGTCCAAGGTTGTTTGAAAAGAATAATCGCTATTTTGTTCTGAAATAACAACGTCATTTACAGAAAAGGTATTGTCGGTGATTGTGGCATTGGTTTGAAAAGCCTCCGAAGCTGTTGAAGTCTCAAACAAAGAGGAAACAGGGGGTAATGAATAATCCTGAAAGTTTGTAAACTCAACTAAGCTTTCGCTTGATGCTGGAGTTTCTATGGTAATATACTGATCGTCAGGTATATATAGATGAGATGTTGGGGCTGTATGGTCAGTGGTTTCCTGATTTCGAAAAAATGATTGTTCGTTATTGTCTCGTATTGCGGCTCCTCCCGCAAAGATTATTTCTTCCGACAGCGTAATGACATCATTGTTCTTGGACAGGTTGTTCTCGGAGGATCTTTCTCCGGGAAATTTGGGGCACCATATTTTGGCTCGAACTCTTCTTCGCTTCGACTTTGAAACTTTTGGAAAACTGGCTTCGGAGGAAATTTCAGTTTTTTCGGTTTCGTTGTCACTGTTCGCTTCCTCCACTTCGTTTGGGTCAGTGATTGGAGTCGGAGACCAAGACGTCTCGTTTTCTTCCCATGACCAAGACAGAGAATGGCCGATGATATCATTGTCTGAACTGCTGTCATCCAAGTTCTTTTCTAAACAAATAAATCGAATTTAAGCATTAAATGACAAAACTATTGCGCCATAAAAAAACTAAAAATACTTAACGTTTCAAGCTCGCACTGTTTATCTGGTGACTTTTTATTGCGACATTATGAATGTTTAAATAATGAATCAACCTTGAGTTTAATCAAATAATCACGCTATGGTGCTATATCTATCTAAAACAATTTGCCTACAAAACTTTTGCAGATAAGGTGTTGGTTTAGATTCTGAAAAAGTAAATAAATAACTTTTGTTTTGATCACTTTTGTTTTGCTGTTGTTCTGTAATTGTTTCACGTAGAAGTTTTAAACTCTAAAATTTTTTAACTTTTAGTCACAATTTTGTTGACTTTTAAAATAATTTTAACAGAAAATTTGTTGATTTTTTTTAATTAAAACTTTACATACTCTCTGATTTCATTCTTGGCAATCGACTTTACAAGAAAAAAAATGCAAGATATGAATCATAATCACAAAAAATGTGTTCTTATCCTGTGAATCAAATTTATATATTTTAAAGGTAATTTTTAACCAGCAAATTGCCATCTCCGATTTCCGACTTCGTATATACGACATCAAGTTCAACATTAATTCGCAATATTAATTCACAACATGATCACTCTCATCACAAATGGTTACGCATAGGAACTTTTTTTTAAAAGAACAATTTCTTAAGAGCTCGAGACTCACTTTTGCTCAAAACTTAAGACCAAGTTAAGAACAATGCTAGCCTCGGTATATAATATTGAAAAATATCAGGCCAGTATACAAAGCGTTTGTAATCTGAAAAGATTTTTGACTTTTTCGTATTCTCATTGTTGATTTATCAGAAGACTATTTCAATAATCATGATAAAAAAAAGACAACTTTTAACTAAGCAAGAATGAGTTAGCGTTACTTTATTTTTCACTAAAATTTAAGAACAAATGCGGTTGAAAATTCACAAAAATTTAAGAACAGCCGCCTTAAGCCAAAATTTGCCATTTGTCATAAAAAATGAATGTATAACACTGCATGTACATACAGAAAAAGCAGCGATTCTGGGCAAAATATGGTGGAAAATTTAGGTCAACAAAGCTATTACGGTAATTTTCTTTCGCAACAGAAGGTATAGTTTTTAGGTTTTTTTTGTTTTTACTGTATGTATCAACTTACTAATGTAATGATAATCCAATAGTAATGATAATAATTTTGTTGTTCATATTAATTCTACAATCACCTTTATTTTTGTAATAAACGACGATTTTCTTTTTCGGTTGTTGGTTTTCGCTTTCTGTTCCGGCTTTTAGTAACTTTGTCATAAAAGAAATGTAGTCTATGGCTGACTTGAGGGTGTCAACCTATAAAAAATATTTGGTGAAAGAACAGTCTGCAAACAATACAGCTATAACATCGGCAAACAAGTCTTTGGCATGCTGGTACTTCTACAAAGTTTATGTAAAAATAAATAACTTTTCATAGTCAAATAATATAAAACCTTGTTTTTGTTTTGTTTTTAGTTTTTGCTGTACTTTGTCGATGCTGTATTGCTTTACCAGAACATTAAATTTTATGGAGTAATTTTTCAATCTCATTATTTTTAGGTTTCAGTTCTAAGCAGTCAAATTAAAACTTAAATAAACTGTGATAACAATATTGAATACTCAATTACTCGTACAAGAGTACAATAAATACTAATTTTAGCCAGCAATAATCGAAATCCAAGCAATTACTATAGCTGGAATATTAATTTCATGTTTGCACTATATTGCATCAATTATTATAAATGTGATATTCTGAATCAATTTTTGACCGAAACTTCTTGTAACTATTTTATTAAATTAAGTAAAAACCTACTTTTGACAATTTCTTTTCATAAGCAACATATGGAAGATGTCTTCTAAGTTTTTCAAATCCGTCATTAATGACTTGCATCCTTTTCCGCTCCCTTTGATTTGCTGCACTCCTCTTTCTGTACTGTTGGAGGCATCTTGATCTTTGAGTCATCTTTCCTTTGCTTTTGTGTTTTTCGTCATTGGTTTCACCTTTTTAAAACAAAAATTTGGTCTAATTTTGGCCAAAAAAGCATTTACAGTGCATTTTTTTCTTTATGTAATCGAGTTTTCTTTTATAGAAAAAAGGTTTAGTGCATTTTATTTTTCAATTAATTTAGATATTGTGAACTCGAATTTCTGTTTTAAATTAATTTTTCAAAATTTACTTCTGTTGCTTATTTTGCGATTGTCATTCAAAAAAACTTAGCTTACAAAAAATTACGATTTTTGAAAGATTAAATATTATAGAACAATCCTTAAAAAAAAAATTAATTGTTTGAACAAATGATTTTTCAACAAATTTTTCATTAATACTCTTTTATAAAAAAAATATTGATTAGGCTTCACATTTCTTTGTAAAATGATCTATGTTTTTATTACCGCATTAAATTGGAAACAAAAGAAAATTTATTTGCGCTGTTTTTTAATATGTTACAGTTGTTTATTTATGTAAAAAACATACACTTACTGTACGAATAAGATTGCTGTAATGTTTCTGTATCATCATAATAATCATCCGTCAATAATTCATAAAATCTTGGATCGTTATCGAAGTTTAATAGGTCATCTGAGTCCAAATCAAGTTCTCCGTTGCTGCGGAGTGCGTCTGATGTCGTAATTGGCTGGTCTTGTTGCTGGTAGTCCAGGGTTAAATAAAAGTTTTCGTTACCGACTTTAGAATTACAGGCTTGCTGAACGGAAGTGACGTAAGCGGATGAATAAAAATTCGATTGATCAATGGAAGCTGGGGAAATCGGAGAAGTCACTAGTCTGCAGTGCTGTTTTGGAATGGATTCCGCTAGAGGAGATGTGGAGTCTAACGGATCTGCTAAGAGATCGTATTCTGGAAACGAAAAGGCTGAACTTTCTACAGATGTAGCTGATGAAAACGCGTTCGCAACTATGTCACTTTGATGAAAACTTTGTTCATCGGAAACTGATGACGTCATATGTGACGTAGTGACGTTTTCAGTGGATGCAAAAGAAGAAAAAGAGTCGATTCGACTCAAGTTTTGAGAAAGACAATAGGGTTCATTAAATTGCATGTCAAACCCGACTTTTTGTCCATCCCAAGGTGTTAATTTTTGTACTGATACCGGGTTACTCATATTTTTATAAAAATTTGTAGTCACACATGTGTTAAATCTGCAAAAAATTAAGGAAAAATTTACAATAACATAATATGAAACAAGGGACTTATTTAATAAATATTAGATATGCGCTCCTATACCCATAATTATCTAATGAGAATAAATTTTTGTTAAAAAAATCTTTTTCGGTTAATTAATTCGCTTCTTGTTTAGAAAATTTAAACTATAGTCGAATATTTTTGAGTTATTGGAGCTGTTCAAATTAAAAAAAAAAATTAATTGCCTAATTTTGTAGTCTCAAACTATGATTGCTTATGCACTTTCATTTCAGTGTTGCCATTCTAATTTATTGAACGCAGTATTTTAAATATTTTTTTCGAATGTAAATCTATTCCAAACTTTTGATTGAAGAAAATTACTGAAATTCCTTACTTTAATGTAGCAACTATAAAACGTTGCTACAATTATTTGATGAAGCTATTTATTGAAAATTTTACGACGTTTTTCAAACATTTTAAATTAGTTCATTTTTAGTATTTCCCATTCAATTTTGGACGTTATGAGCTTAATTCGCTATGTTACATACATAATTATGGACTAAACTCAAGGAGTATCAGCTTTTAAAAGCGATTTCGTCTTGAGTTGTGGGAAGCTTACACATGCTTATTTTTAAACCACTGAAAAACTAACTTGATCCGTAATGTTGGCCCATCTCTGACGTCTTAAAACGGCGCCCCCTTATCGAAGTCAAGTTACTACTGCAGCAAAAGTAGAAGAACGATTGTTTAACTGTTTACCAACATGCGTTAATATGTTGATAAGGTGACTGAAACAGCTTAAAATATAATCTGCAAACAAAGATCTCGACGAGGTCTCTCAAAAAGTCTTATCAAAATGCAATTTAAACCCTATCTTAGACTCTTTTTAAACAAAGTTCCGGAAGTCGGTTATGGTA
This sequence comes from Trididemnum nubilum, assembly GCA_963965965.1. Taxonomy (NCBI): domain Eukaryota; kingdom Metazoa; phylum Chordata; class Ascidiacea; order Aplousobranchia; family Didemnidae; genus Trididemnum; species Trididemnum nubilum. The sequence goes on along the minus strand of OZ014479.1, from coordinate 25,323,473 downwards.
TTTACTACAAAAAACGAGAAAAAATACAGTCAACTAACAATTTTTATAAATTGAATTTAATTGTCTTACAAAATTATACATCTTTAAACGCAAACTTTTCGGTATTAGCTTTATGTCATCATTAGTTCAAACTACGGATGCATATTATATTTTTAGTTTTTGAATTTTTTTATTGGGCTACAGTTTCACTTTCAGCTTAAGCAGAAGTTTAAAACCAGTTTAAATTTTTTGATTACTTGCGTGCTTAATGTTGGGCTTCAATAAAGTAAGAATTATCGCTCTACTTTTTGGGTAAAAATTATAAACAAAAAAATTCTCCTTCGTTTCTGCGCTGCGTGATACTTAACTGCAATTTTTGTAGCGTAAAAAATTAATTCAGAAATAACTACATGTAGAACTATCGGGTTACAATTTTTCTTTTTCCTCCGCTATTTTTTGTAATAAATTGAATTATCTGAGTATTTCACAGAATTTTTTCGTAAGCTACGACTCCAATATGAAGATCATACTGACATCACAGAATCGAATATTTTCTCAGGGACCTATTAGGCCTATAGTTCCGTATATTGTAGGTCATAACTGTAGACTTTCTTATATATATCAAACTACTTCAGTTAAGCCTAATTATCAAGTAATTTTTCCAGGAGCTAATCTTGAAAGAATGCAGTGATTTTTTTCTTGTGTACATTTTTTATTTTCGGTTATCAGTTGAGATTTGAGTGTGCCACGTGGGTGGACGTGTTGCGTTATTTCATTATCAGCGAATTAACCAGCAATGATTAATTAATTACCGCAAAATCGTCAGTCCCTTATCAGGGATGCCACGCGTAAAGCACACTTGCATGCCATTATCTGTCGCTTACGAAGCGATTAACTTGTTTGTCTTGCAAAGAAGATATGCAAGTAATCAATGTCTTAAAAGACTCAAGCATTGAAAAAGTAGAGATGGCAGAAACGTGGTTGATAACGGTTATCGGTTATGGTAGATGACATTACTTGATGCATCTTTTTTCTCCTGACACGAGAAAGCCACGGTAGTGCTATTCTTTGGATGAGTTCGCATCTGCTTAAGGCTTAAACTTAATAAATTTAATTTATTGGTACCAACCCAATTTCGGTTTTGAGAAAAGTATTCTACAAACTTGGCAATACTGCATCTACTTGAACATATTATCAATGAACATATTATCAATGAACATATTATCAATGAATTGGACAATAATTTATATGTTTGTGCCATTTTCATGGACTTAGCCAAAGCTTTTGGTATGGTAAATCACGAAATTCTCTGTTACAAACTACAAAAGTAAGGTATCAGAGGTGTTGTTAAAACATCAATCAAGTCATATCTTACGAATCGTAAACAACAGAGGTGGAGTCGAGGACACAAGGATCGAGGCCAAGGCCAAGGACACAAAAAAAATCCGAGGCCAAAGACAGCACCTCTCGAGGCCAAGGACAGGAATGCTCGAGGCCAAGGCCAAGGACCAAGGACACAGGCGCAAGTGTTCTCCGAAAAAAAAAAAAAACGTCTTCAAAAATTTTTTTCAGGCGATCTCCAATTCATTGGCGTACCCAGAATTTTTGATTGGGGGAGGCCTAAACCACAAATCAAATGAAATGAAGTTATCAAAATTTTTCCAAAGAGGAAGTTTTTGTTGGACAAATATATTGGAGGATGGAAGATCTGAAGTCGTTGGCTGTCGGCACGTAACCAGGATTTTGCAAAGGAAAAGGGCTTAAACTAATAGTTCAAAAACGCAAATATTTTACTTTGGAAACGTGTTGAGTAAGCTAGTGTAACTCAAAGGTATCACAAACGGGAGGTCTGGGGGCGGGGCTCCCAGCCGCCGGGGGCTTTGAGGGTCTGGGGGCGAAACCCCCAGCCGTTGGGCGATTTTTTGTAATTTTTTGGAAAAAAAAGCTATTTTAATGCCATTGAATCACATTTCGCAAGTGTTCAGAGCCATTTAAAAGCACTAGATTTTTGACATTTGAAAGCCAATTGAAAAAATCAAATTGTTTAATACTCCTTTTACTTGCAATTTAAGTCCAAAACACGTTTAACATCTTGCATTTTGGAGTTAAATTTAATTGTAAGTGATCTGGTCCAGATAGGGGAAAGTAAGGCGCATTGTCTCTTGCAACATTTTAGCAGTAAATAACAATCCACTCGAAGATTTTCCTTAAAGATTTTTGTTTTATCATGACAATAATCAGTTATAGGAGTACATGTTCGGCCAGGGGGCCCAGGCCCCCTCAATTGAAGTTTAATGATTCGTTCAATCAGCATTTTCCATTGCTAATTTTTTTAAAAAGTATTTTGTGCGTAAAAACCGGCGAGGTTGGAGGTAAATTACTGAATGTTATTGAAAAATGGTAAAATAGATGGTTACCGCAACTAACCATGTTATTGCCGGGCCGGATTTACTTCGGGCTTGGCCCCTGGCACTTTGGAGATTTTCTCAACATCTTTCTGCCAAATATAGGCGAAGACCAAAAAAAGTCTTACGATTTTAGCTCGGAGCCCCTAGCTGGTACTCAGGCGCGTAGCCAGAAATTCGCAATGGGGGAGGGCTGTTTTGAGGGTCTGGTGGCGGGGCCCCCAGTCACCGGAGGCCAATGGGGGTTAGGGGGCGAAGCCCCAGCTGCCAGAGGCTGGGGGTATGGGGGCGGAGCCTTCAGCGCTCGAAAATTTTGCATTTTTTTGCAAAATGAACTTAATTTTAGAGCTATTTTAATTGTAAATAATGCTTTTAAAACGTGGCATAAAAATTGGCAGCCCATCATGATTCAACTGGCTGCATTAATGGGCTACATGGAAAGTGGCTAATGATAACATTGCAGTTCTTTTGTTTACTTGCTGGTAAATCAAAAATCCTATTATTCAATAAAACTCACACGGAGTAATCTATTTCGTCTATGTTTTATAACGAAAAATAATTGGGGGAAGGGCTAATGGAAAGATATTTGAGAGGAGTGACTGGTAATTAACTAACACTGAATAGCCCCCCTTACCCTAATTCCTGAGTTTATGATATATTTGTTGATAAAACCTATGTTAGGCGTTTTTACATTAGCGATCAAATTTGATTGTTTGTTTTCGGGCATTTTTTCAAAGTTTTCATTGATTGGTGACTTTAATTTTTGACAGTTTGCCCCCCTGAATATATGTTTCAAATGATGCTTTAAATCACTTTTTAGTCAATTCCAGCGCAAAAAACAGTATCAAAAGAGCTAAAAACGTGGTATTTTCCCTATTCTGCATTTTGGTTGACAGGCCAATGGGGGGGGCTATATTCCCCGCCTCTCCCATGGCTACGCTGCTGCTGGTACTGCGTCATATTATGGTAAACCCGGCCCTGATTAATGCATTATGTTCTCAAAAAGGCTAGATGTGGGCCTGAGATAGCAACTTTTAGGACAAAAACTCTCCGTTTTCTTCGGATTATACGTTTAAATTGGCTGGCAAAAATTAAATTGAGGAGCACCCGGAGCCCCTGGTCTTCAATATTGTTGTTAGTTATTTTGTTGTAAGCGAAAAATGCTAAAAAGAAACTGAAACTGAAGAAACTGTAGGCTTTTTTATCACATTTTTGTCATTGGTGAAATTTCAATTGGGAAGGGGGCGGACCCCCAGCTCCCCCTCCCCTTGGCTACGCCTATGTTCCAAGTGAGGAAAACAAAAAAGGAGCTCGCAAATTTTCTGCAATGTTTCTGGCGTTTTCCAAAGAAATTTCAACTGTTCAAAAAATAATGCTGTCCTCGAGCCGAGGACAGGGCAATTTTCGAGGACTTGAGGCTTCGAGGCCAAGGCCAAGGACAAGGACTTCAAAATGCGTCCTCGAGGACGTCCTCGAGGCCAAGGACGTCCTCGAGGACTCCACTTCTGGTAAACAAATGGTTTGTTGCATGGTTTCTCGTCTTCACTTTTTGACAGCAACATAAGTGTTCTGCAGGGCTGTGTATTAGGCCCTATATTATTTTTGATGTACTGTACATTAATGACCAAGCATATTGTTTCAATTTTAAAACAACATTATACGCCGATGACAGTGTCTTGACTTTATCTCACAAAAATACTCTTTCTCTAGAAGAAAATCTGAACCAAGAGCTACGTATGCAAAATTAACAACTGATTAAAATCTAATCATCTCTCTTTGAATACAGCAAACACCAAATTTTTGTTCTTCACCAAACCAAAGAATGATATATGATAATAAATGGTAGTGAAATTGATTGCAGCGATTGGCTAAAATATCTTGGAGTGTATGTGGACGACAAGCGTAACTGGTGTAGACATTATTGAGAATATAGAAACAAAACTGTCCGCTTGTGCTGGAGCTTTATCTAAATTAAGTAAATATCTCCCTTTCTGTGTATTGGTACCGGTGTATTACAGTTTAGTGTATTCTCACTTACAAAACGCAATCATGAACGGGGAAAACTTCGCAAAACCCTGCACCCATAAAATACAAGTTAAACAAAATCGCATTGTAAAAATATTGTGCAAACGTTTTGGTAGAAAGAACAGATTGCTTTCGCAGCATAAAAAATTTAATTCTTACGAATTAATAAAATCTATTAATTTTTAATGATCAAGGTCCATTCAAACAAACTTCCTGGTATGGGTGATAAGAAGCGAAGTCTCTTCAATCCATTTGTATCCAACCCGAGCTGCAGTGTCTGAAAATTATTACTTGCAACGGATTAAATTTGCCAAAACTCAACAAGTAGTTAAAACTTCTGGAGTTAAAATTTGGAATAACTTGCCTGATTCAATTAAAAAAAGAGCTACTCCTGATGCGACATAAAAACTTTATCCAAAATTTTGAAACAATTTTTTCTAAATTCTCGAAATTGTACGTAATGGTTCGAAAAATTGGGATTGAATGGTACTACAAACATTGTGCACATTTTCATACTAAACACTTTGCCAAGATTAGAATAATACAGTTTGTCTTTTCTTTCTTAATTGTTACGCATAAAAGTTTATTTCGAATTCTTATAGGCAGTACTTAAATTGTAGGGGGGACGCGTCCCCCCATCGAGAGTTAGCGTCCCCCCATCGAGATTTAGCGTCCCCCCATCGAGATTTAGGTGTCCCCTCCATCGAGATTTGAGCGCCGGATGGTCAGGCAAAAAAGACCTAATTCTTCACCTAATTTTGGCGAAAAAATACTTCAATTTCCGGAGAAGACCTTTTTTTTGGTGTTCATTCAATTTCGGCGACGGAATTACGTAATCTTCACTAAAGTACTTTGCATGCCAAATGCGTTTGGTCAAGGCTGCAAAAGAGTCCCCCCATGCAAAATTTTACAATTTAAGTACTGTTTATAGGTATAACTAAATCCGTGTTGTTTAATGATATACATGAATTACAATTTCCTTCATTTTATTTGCCTACTAACTAAACTCACTTTGCACTTACAACTAATTTTTGTGAATCAGCAAACCCATTTACTTTTACCTTCTGTTCGTTCTATCACGAGATGTTGTGTTTTTTTCTCGTTTTGCTTTGTGTTTTCGTGATTTCTCTCTGTCTTTTTTTTTTGTGTGTGTGGAGAAGGTGCAGACTCGGCAACTGTGCACCCCTAATGGTTGCAAGTCTGGCCTTACGCATCTCCACGTCACTGCGTGCTTTTTTACCTTTTTATGCGTAATGAACATGCGTAATGAACTTTTTTTCAAGTTTTCGGATATACGTTTGACTTTTCTTGTTACTTGTTGGAGAGTTACAAGACAGAAATAATTATTTTAAGAGCGCCTTATCCAAGGCAGCCATAAGTACGTAACTATAGGATGCGAGTTGAAATCAGATCATGTAATCGTCGTAAAAATGACACCGTTACCCTCTGGGCCACATGGGCTACTTATTACTAACCTTATTTTACACGGGCTACTGGACCGATGCATTTTACACGGGGGAGGGGGGCAACCCATTGGGCTAACGCATTTTCCCCCTATCTCATTTCTAAACCGGAAGTCAATAGAACACCAAACTTGTATAGGCGGCGATAGCTCAGTGCTAGAGCGTTGGATTAGTGATCGAAAGGTTGCTGACCCCCGCTTCGATTCCCGAACTGGCAATTAGTCGTTGTGTCCTTGGAAAAGGTGAAGGCACCGAAGGGGTTTAGCAAATTAATTGTTTTTCCATATTTTAGAAATTTAGGTCTTCAAATACCTCTAAAAACGTGCGAAATATGATGTAAAAAGCGCTAAAATGGATATTTTTGGCAAAAAAAATCACAAAATTGCCCAGCTGTCATGATCTCCGGCGACTGGATCTTCGCTCTAAACTCCCTGCTAGTGTGATACGCTTGATTTACACCATGCACTTTCTTCACTACGCCGTCCATATGAGATATTTTTCCAACAAAAGTATTTTAATTTTTGGTTCAAACTCCCTTTTTAGCAAAATCCTGGTTGCGCCCCTGCCTTAGTCACGTTGTTACTTCCCTGCTAAATGCGGTAGGCTAGTTTATGATGATTGTCTCTGCTTTATAGCTTTGATTAACAAACAGCAAATTTATATGGGAAGAAGTCAAAAGACAACCAAAAAACTTGGAAAAAGGTCAATTTCTAAGCGGGAGTGGATTTATCCTAAGAATAACACCACTGTCGCTTTCTCCCGATGGGCAGTGACGTAACTATAGAGATTTGCATCCAGGAGGACTTCAATTGAAATTTGCTACATTTTTTTTGGCAATTTTAGGTGAAGAAAAAAAAGTTTGCCAAAAATTTGTTGCTTTTTTCCGTCAATTTTAGGTAAACACCTACGAAATGGTCTTCACAGAAAATTCCTTGGTTTTTTCTGTCAAATTTAGGTGGAGATTTTTTCCACGTTTTCTTTTTTCCAGAAATTTTTTGTGGTTGGGCCTCGGGGGGGAGGGAATTATTCAGAAGGGAGCCCACATCTGTCAATGTTATCGGACCATTGTGGGGTTTTAAGGGACATTAAACAGTTCATAACTCCACTACACAATCCCGCCCACTTAAAGCAAAACTGTGATTGATTGATGCACCTTTATCGGCCCATCACCATTGGCATAACTGACGGCAAAGCCCCCTCAGCTCCCTGTCAGTACGCCAATGATGATGGGCCGATGGAGGTGCATCAATCAATCACAGTTTTGTATTAAAGGGGTGAATCATCCAGCTAAGATTATGCGCAAACGATAAAGAGTAATCTGAAATGTATCTTCACCAAACTTCACCAGCTTACGACTTATTGCTTTTGAGATATTTTATTTCAAAGTAAGGAGACCTCCCCAACAGTGTTGCCAGTTAAAATTTCATTTTTCCTAAAAGATGTTTATTGTAATCTTTCACAGTGGTTTGAAAGCTCACGAATGCAATTAAGGCTTAAGCATGAATTAGTGTTACCGCAGCAATACTTTTACAATTTACAGTAAATAGTATATCCCAATTCCTAAAAAATTAGATCTTAAATGGCTACACTGTTGGGGAGATCTCCCAACTTTAGAATGAAATATCTCAGAAACAATAGACCGTAGAAAGCTGAAATTTTGTGAAGAAACGTTTTAGATGTTTCTTTAATTTTTGCATATAGTCCCAGTTGGATGCTTCAACCCCTTTAAGTGAGCGTGATTGTGGAGTTGCAGAATGCCTAATATCCCTTAAAACTCCACAATTGTCCGATAACATTGACAGATTGAGCAGTTTCAGCACTTTCAGGTTTATTTTAGAAACTATCTGTAAATTTTACTTCCAAAACTCAAAGTTAATTTACTTGACTTTTTTTTCGTGTGAGCAAAGATTAGCGTGTTTACATTTCTGCATTCGGGGTCAAAACTGCCGATTGGCAGATGCTTGCAGCAATTTTGTTTTTTACCGAAAACAATAACCACTCTTTGTAACAAACTGTTAGGTCATTTCACCACAAACAAGAAGTATTTGCCAAATTAAACAACTCCTTATTCGGGTTGTGTGTACTTTGTGATTGTCTTAGTATCTTTTTTCTTGTTGTAGAAGGGTCAAGATTCAAATAAAAAAGTTTATCTTAAGGGAGCGGGTAGGTTTATTAGAAAGCAAACCATAGCCACGCTTGGTAAATAGATTTAGTTACGTAAACCAACTTTAGAAGTAGACGCCAGTGCAAGCTTTATCTATTTTACAGTTATTTTTGGCCACTGTGTGCATAAGTTATTCTGCCTTGCAACAACTTGTGCAAACATCTTCTGCTTAGTGTTTTTTTTACTTTAGGGAGGTAGGCATTTTTGCTCATCACGCAAAACGTTTGACCATTTCTCAAGCAAACATATCGTGAATTAAACAGAATTAAAAACCTCAAAGTAAAACATTATAAATATTAAGTTCCTACTAAATTCTTTGGATAAGCGTCATGCTGTATTATAACTGATCTGTCTTGACTATAAGTAATACACAATACCTCGAGTCACTGACCACAACTCAATAACTTTATTAGCTTTCAAATCATTCTTGTTGGTATTGGCTTGATTAGTACCAGTATTTGACTAGACATAGAAAGGCAACTCGAGCCACCAACTTTATTGAATTTCGAGTCATTGGCATTGACTTAATTGAAACGATAACTTAATTGATTCACTGACTTTATTGGATTTCACGTCTTTGGCATTGACTTCAACAGAATGATAACTTGAGTCATTGACTTTATTGGATTTCGACAAAACTTATAATGCGTAGTACACACACGGTATTACATATTCACTTTTCCAGCCCTGTTCGTGGTTCTCGATAGTTTAGTCTTTCTGCGTTGATGCCAGGGTCGCAATTAGGAGGGGGGGCAAAAGGAGGCGGCACCCCCCGAAACAAAAATTCCGCCCCCTAAAATTCCCAGCATGCCCACCCAAACTCCCCTTTTCAAGATGGTGGCTTTTTTGGGGGAAAACCAACAGAAAACTAGGAAATAAGAATTTGGCGAGTTGACCTTTTTTTTGTTTTGGAGATCAACATAGAACTCGGAGAAAAGTATAGACCTTTTTTTTTTTGGAGATCAACAGAGAACTCGGAGAAAAGAAGATCAACTCGAAAAGTTCCCCCCCCCACCCAGAAACAAATTTTGTCCCCCTAAGAACAATGTTCTGGTTGCGGCACTGGTTGATGCTTTTTTTTTTTGCTTCATTGATGTCTTCTTTCTGTTTCGATTTGGTAAATCAGATTTGGTAAAAAAAGAGTAAACCTAAACATAGCTTTATGAGGTTTGCGCACAGTCTAAACTGATGGAAAATAAACCATTAACCATAACAGAAGTGGAAAATCTGTGGCTTTAGAGGATGCTTTGGATGGGTCGAGTTATTCTCACAGCTCGGACAGAGTTCCCAAATCGATTTTCTTTTTCCAGTTGTCGGTGGATGTCGATCTCCGCGTCAAGATGTTGCAATGATTCTTTCAGTCGGGAGTTTTCGTTCATGACTCGGTTAATTCTCTTTAAAAAAGATTTAAAACCAAGTTTACAATAGGAAACAGCAGACAACGAAAACCAAACTATCGTTGTATTCGACCCAAATAGCGACTGTCAAATGGCTAATGTTTTAAAGTTTGGGGTTGCGGTTTGCGTTAGCTGTTGTAATTGAGTCGCAATTTTAAAGTCGCTGCTATGATAGTCGCTTTTCGGAACGCGGCGAGCCGAATTAACCGGCAACTGTTTTGTTTTTTAAACCACAAAGCGCATATAAGCAGAAACTTGATTCCCGATAGCATTTTTATTTTATCTGTAACGTCTTCGGCGCATTTTCTATACGGCCCTCTTCAGCAAATTAAAAAGCAGTTTACAGTAACTTTAAAATTTAGAAATGAAAGGTTATCAAAATATTATCGGCAAAACACAAATGTTACAATATAACAACCACTATAACTTCATACATTTGGTATTGTGACGTATACGTTATACCTTTTCCATAGTAAAATCAAGTCAGAAAAAAACTAAATAAAAAATAAAGCAACACCATGAAATAACAATACTGTATTTGGTACAATGTAGACAATTAGACACACACACACGCATGAAAAAATGTTCAAAACACCTTCAAAAGAAAAGAACAACCGTTGGCGTATAATTGTGAATTCAATCGTGGTGTTAGCTTTTAGAAGTGGTGTCATTTAGAAGAAAAAGAAAATCGTGGTGTCATTAGAAAATCGTGGTGTCATTTAGAAGAAAAAATTTTTGCGGAAAAGTCTAATGGACTAGTTTTACCTAAGCTTTATCTTCGATATATTGATGATGTGTACGCGATTTTTGATAGCAACCAAAACTGCGACGAGTTTCTTCCGATTTTGAACGCACAGCATCAAAGCGTGAAATTCACAGTTGAAAAAGCTACAGATTCATTGCCTTTTCTTGACGTGGAAATAAAGTTTGACGAATTCGGTTTTAAAACTAGTGTCTGGCGCAAACCTACATATACGGGACTGTTGTGAAATTTTCGATCAACTTGTCCAAACGCTTGGAAATCTGGCCTAATTACTTGTTTATTAAAACGTGCCAAAATCATATGCTCTGATTATGAATTGTTTCAAGATGAAATCACTAAGCTAAGATGCATTTTCGCAAAAAATTCTTATCCTAATTGGTTTTTTAATAAATGCTTGAAAAAATTTGAAAATAATACCAAACCAGACCAGTGGCGGATCTAGAAAATTTTGGTTGGGGGGGATAATAAAAATTTTAAGCACAAAACCTCAAAAATTCGGATGTCTTCACCGAAATTGAGAGTGGTTTTTCGGCCGAAATCGGAAATTCAAACGTTTTTTCCACCCAAAATCAGGTGGTCTCCAAAAAAAAAAAAAAGGTCTTCACCGAAATTGAGAGTGATTTTTCGGCCGAAATCGGAAATTCAAACGTTTTTTCCGCCCAAAATCAGGTGGTCTCCAAAAAAAAAAAAGGTCTTTACCGAAATTGAGATTGATTTTTCGGCCGAAATCGTTAGGTTTAGGCTGGTAGGGGGGGGGATGCATCCCCCCACCCCCCCCCCTAAATCCGCCACTGAACCAGACTCACATGATAAAGAAGTTGATGATTATTCATACATACTTGGCTTGCCGTATTTTGGAAAACCATCTCGTAAATTTGCATCCCAATTGTCTACCTTACTAAAGCAAAAATTTGATGTTCGAATTTTTACTTATTACACTTCGCTAAAAACTGGGTCATATTTTAATCTGAAACCCAAAACTCCTGCTGCTCTAAAATCCAATGTGGTATATAAATTTACATGTTCGCGTGATGTGAACACGACATATATTGGTATGTCAACGCGCCACTTGGTGACTAGGGCCAGAGAACATTTGCAGCTTAACTCCAACTCTGCCAAAAGTGCCATAAGCCAACACATTTCTTCCTGCCAAACTTGTCAAAATTCTAATTTGGATGTTAGTTCGTTCAAAGCAATTAGAAACTGTCACAATGAATATGAAACCAAAATACAGGAGGCATTATTGATTAAAAAGCTAACACCACGATTGAATTCACAATTATACGCCAACGGTTGTTCTTTTCTTTTGAAGGTGTTTTGAACATTTTTTCATGCGTGTGTGTGTGTCTAATTGTCTACATTGTACCAAATACAGTATTGTTATTTCATGGTGTTGCTTTATTTTTTATTTAGTTTTTTTCTGACTTGATTTTACTATGGAAAAGGTATAACGTATACGTCACAATACCAAATGTATGAAGTTATAGTGGATGTTATATTGTAACATTTGTGTTTTGCCGATAATATTTTGATAACCTTCATTTCTAAATTTTAAAGTTACTGTAAACTGCTTTTTAATTTGCTGAAGAGGGCCGTATAGAAAATGCGCCGAAGACGTTACAGATAAAATAAAAATGCTATCGGGAATCAAGTTTCTGCTTATATGCACTTTGTGGTTTAAAAGAATTTACACCTCTTAACCGAAATTGTTTTGTTTTTACTGGGCACACAAATTGCAATAATGCAACAAGCAAGTCCAAAATTGAGTAATAATAAACACCAATATCCTGGGGAAGCAAAAATACAGAAGACTCATTATAGTGAAGTGCAATACAGCTTAAAACTGCATGAGCATGTTTTTTTTTACATAGCTTTTAAGTCGTTTATGGTCTTTGTTAGAATGTAATATTTTGCTCTAATCGACGTAATCCAATTTTAGGGGGTCAGCAATTTCGGGCAAAATTTTCAAATTCTCGAAAATAAATCAAAATCAAATCTTTCATTATACTGGCTGTGTTACGCCGAAGCGTGTAACGATTATCTTTTGGAATACGTTCAAAGGACTACACCACAACCAAAAAATTAGAAGTAATAAATTTAAAAAAACAGACCACATGTTACCTTAACTAAATGCTGATTAATTTCACTTATTTGATGTGCTTTTGTTTCCAGTCTCATCTCCATCCCTTTGATTTCTTTCTCTGCTTTCTGCACAAATCCTTGACTTGCATTCAGCTCCCGAGTTTTCTCTTTAAGATCCTTTTTCAAAGATGCTATGGTCCGGTGAAGCGCTTGGATCTGCAATAAATGAAAGCATCATAAAGTGTGCCCTAATATAGTTGGATAGAACCAAAGTAATGTTTTCGAACAGTTGAATACAAACATCATTTATGTATTTGCCAATCGTTTTGCGCTTTTTTTTTCTTTTTTTTTAATCTAAGGTTAGCAAGTAAACTCCAAAAATCTTAAGGCTAACCTGCTATTAATCTTAAGACAAATAGCTGCAAAAATCAATAAAAAGGACAAGCAACACAACTTGCTGATCAAACTAAGGCATTCTATATCGTAGTTATGAAGATAACTGCAAACTTGCAAGGAGATTAATAATTAGACGTTGAAATTTAAAAGAGGACTGTAGAGAGAGCAACACAATAATTCCAACACATTAGACTAATACAATGCTCTTGGAGAGGATCGATCGTTCCGAAACAGTTATTATACAACTGCACTTTAAACAGAAATATGAAATACCCTCAAAGAATCTCATGTAAAATCATTTAACGATTTTGGTTTAATTAGCTCAAAAAAGTGTATGCATAAAACTTTTTTCGTTCTGTAATTATTAAATTTACCAAGTCGCTAATATTATAGTTTTATTATCTGAAATTTAATGCTTTTTTACGGTATGTAGGGATGTTGCTTAGATAAATTTTGGGTATTTTCCTTCTTCTACTCTTCTAACATCTTACTTGTTCCAGTAGAGTTCGCACCAGATTATCAACATCGGATTGGGAGAGATTGTCTAGTGTAGATTGGAGGAGTTTCACTCTTCTTTCAAACTTTTCTTCATCAGGATGGAGTTGGACAATCATCGACGGGTCCTCTTTGTTGGGGGTTGGAGCTGGAGTAGCGATACCCCAGTTTTCATACAAGGACTTGGCAACATTTGGTCGAGATTGAGAAGGATGGACTTTGAGCGCTAATAAGAAAAAAAATACCAGTGTGATAATGCATGCCTTGGCAAGTTAAAACATGTTCAACATCACCACTTCTGTCAACGAAAGTTTAAAACAGTGGTTCTATTCAGCCAGTTGGCACCGGTTTAGGCAAACCGGTTGCTAAGTTTAAACAACAGGATACAGATCTTGTTTGTGCAAAATTTGAATAGCACTATAAACTCTTTAACAGTAGACTGGAAACTGACAGTTTTTTATTTTTCTTCACGTTTCATTTGTTCTAGAACATGCCGATTCGTCCAATCAGCGTGACTTTTTTCTTCACGGTTCATTCGTTCTACGAATATATCCAATCAAATCAGTCAAATACGTGTGACCGCAAAAATCCTTCGCAACAAGAGTAAACTTTTTTCTTCAATGCTCTTCTCTTTTTCTCTGCACGTCTGTTTCTAGTCTAATAAATAGGGAGTCTAAGGTTTAACGATCAATCGAATAATATGCCTATCTGCTAAGTAGCAAGCTTAAAATTGGCAATCAAAGCAAGACAAAACTATACATTACACTACTGTTGTTAAAATAAACTTGGGAAGGAAGTTTATTGACAAGCTGTAGCAGTAGTATTATAAAGTCCAATATATGCACAGTCAAACTTAAACGAAGTTTAAAAGAAGCTTTTAATAAGAAAGTTAGTTTCTCAAGTTATTGAAAGTTTAATTGCTAGCGGGCAAAAAATTGGTCAACCCCTTAATTTTGTTGAAGAAATTCGATGGTTAATCTTTTGAAGAATGGTCGGTCCATTGTATAAATACAAACTCAAGGAAAAAAAATCAAAATCAGCACCAAAAATCACCTAATAAGTTAAAACAAACTTTACCAACATTTAGCTTGTCAATTTACCTGTTGTGTCTGGCCTTGAAGTTGATGAACTCTTTGATTTCACTTGTTGCTGAAGCAAAGGAGGCAAGCTGGAAATTGACATTGACGTCTTAACGTTTCTACCCCCGCTGGCTGTTTGGGGAAGGAGGTCCTCCAGGGTAGTCTGGGTGGCAACGGGAACTTTTTCTTGCAAGTAATTCATGCTTTGAGTGTATCGAAGACCGTCGGATCCTATAGAATAAAGATCCGCGTCCATAAAAAAAATGCTCACCATTACAAGTTTGAATCCGAATTGATTTATGACGTATAAAACTATTTCTATTTTTTTCAAAAATTAAAAATTCGTGATATAAAATAGTAAGTTGATATAAAATCATGATGTAAAATACAGAGGTACTTTGATTTGTAGTAAAATTGAGTACTGCTAGAAGGCTAGTATTTTGTAAACCGCCACGTTACTCTGGAGGACCAAATACAAAAGACTATTGCCACAGCCAGCATATTATAACGTAGGACCACTGTTGATCCAGCTATTGATGGTGAGGCCAGCGTTAAATCCATGCCTGTGATCTGTATTCCTTTCAGCCCGAGCGACATCAGGACATCATGGTTCTTCTTGGCGCAGGTAACGATTCTTTTCGTGACAGAGCACGGCATTTGAAAGACAGTAAGGTAACCTTTTGCCCCTTTTGCATCCGCAGCAACTTTTGCAAGATAGATCATCTAAAAAAAATTCAACTTTATGTTTAATCGTTGGATTTTTTACAAATTCAAAGAAGATATAGAACCGGTATTGTTTGCCTTCAAAGCTCCAACAATGTTCAAAGTTGCTTAGAGATGCATTGAAAAAACGTCCTTCAACTCTACAATAAACACAAAATGATCCTACACGTACGTCCTTGAATAAATTAGCTTCATTTATCGATGTAATATAATATTAGCCAACGGTTAATAAGGTATGAAATCAACTACAAGAGCAATTCCAATTTGTTACTGGGGTAATAGCCTGTAAATATCTCAGTATGTTTTTATTTACAGTACATTTTGTTGACGTGGGATATTTGACATAAAATTTCCGTGCATTGCGTCATAATTAAGACAAAGCTATGTAGTCAAATTTATCAGAAGTACAAAATGCTGTTTTTTTTATCTTTAAGTGCCCGCTTTCTTTCTCTTAAATTACCTGAGTAGGTTGAATGCGCAAGAGGGTGGATAACTCGGTCTTCATGCACGAAAGTCTAGCTCGATTAAAATGATACACATCTCCATAGTGAAGAAAGCACATCGTTGTATAGTTGCGTCCCGATTCTTCAGAGCCTAGAAGTATACGTTTGAATTTGCGAAATTTCGAAATGTTTATTCTTGAGAAGCCCACCAGGCTATTTTCTTTCAATCATCACTCAACGAGAAGTTACAAATATTGATGCTGTGGAATGAAAATCTAGAAGTTTTCCCCCAAAAGGAAGCTAAGCTTAATTAAATTCATTTAGATTATTAAAAATAAAACTATGCGCCACATTAAGAGTGAACGTTTGGGAAGACTGCGTAGGCCTCCATTCGCCTATCAGAGAGCTTCTTGCCTATATATACCCAACTGAGACCAAAAATATTTCCGATATAGATCTGATAAAACTTATATAAATTAATCATGACTGATTGCAACCTGTTCTCGAATCAAATCAAAATTGATTGCAAAAACAAATTGGAATATCACTGAAAGTTTTGATTAGATTTTTTTAATTGTAATTACATTTTGTTCACCAACTTGCCTTGACCAGGAAACAGCGAAGGGACCTTTCGGTCTTCGAGTCAAGCTTCCACCTGTCCACCTGTCTACCACACGCGGTGGAGGCTCACACTGTCCCTTTTAATTGCTGAACACCAAGCAGGGAAACTGGCAGAGGTGGAGTCGAGGACACAAGGCTCGAGGCCAAGGCCAAGGACAGCCTTTCCGAGGACACACACTCTCGAGGCCAAGGACAGGAATGCTCGAGGCCAAGGCCAAAGACCAAGGACACAAGCGCAAGTGCTCTCCAAAAAAAAGGTCTTCACGAAAATTTTTCAGGCGATCTAAAAAAAAAAAGGTCTTCACAAAAATTTTTCAAGCGATCTCCACAAAAAAACGTTTTCCAAAAAATTTTTCAAGCGCTCCACAAAATTTTAATAATTCAAAAAATAGTGCTGTCCTCGAGCCGAGGACAGGCCAATTTCCGAGGACTTGAGGCCTCGAGGCTAAGGCCAAGGACTTGACCTTCGAGGCCAAGGCCAAGGACTTCAACATCTGTCCTCGAGGACGTCCTCGAGGACTCCACCTCTGGAAACTGGGAATACCGATTTTTACAACCTTTGGTTTAATCCTACAGGGAATCGAAACCATGTCTTCCGTTTCAGCAGCAGACGCTCTAAGCACTCGACCACTGATCCTTAGATAGTTCAGAAATGTTACCTTGCAAAAGATTATGTAGAGAGCTTATAATGGTGGTCACTTCCCGTTCAGAGGTGGCTGGAAGATCCCCGTATCCCACTGTGCTCTTATATTTTTCCAGGTCGGGAGTAAATCTCTCCAAAAGGCCAATTCTTTGAAGAAGATACTCCAGGAGATCAAGATCCACCCGATTTATCTTCCACAGCACTGACAGCTCATCGATGATCTTTTCAAAAGTCTTCAGACTCTCAAGAGTATCCCGAGGAATGTGAGCTTCCATTCCAATCGCCACTTTAATCTGAAACGTGATTGAAAAAATTAGGATGCTATGTTAAATGCAAACCCCCAAACAAAAATTTATTATAATTCAAGTAGCGAAAAAATTGTGGTTCAAAATAGTTTTGTGGCGTCATCGATACCGAAAGAATAAGAAGGTTGCGAAGTTTCATTACCAGAGTCACCATCAATTTATCTCATAGATAATCCTAGTGATACTAAAAGATTTTTGAATAGTTTATAGTTAGATTCTTCTAACACTTCATTAAACTCAAGATGAAGTTTACAAAATACGTCTATAAGTTCGATGACATTAGAAAAAAAGCTTTCTGCATTACATTTTTTACAACTTCAAACGAGTATCAACAAATTTTTTTTTGAGAAGTTGACGTTTAGCGTAATAATTTATTACCAACATTTTTTCGAAAAGTTTTTCTTTGTTATTTGGGTCGAGTTTCCCTTAACAAACCTACCTGCAGCAAATCTTTAAATTCAAGCATTCTAGTTCCAACGCTGATGGCGCTAAAGAGCTCGCTGGTTGCTTTTTTTCCAGCCTCAATGTCAATTGGTTTTCTTTCTTCCGCCCGCGATGAAAACGAGGTAGTACCTGGGGTGGTGAGGCGGTTCAAAGAGCTGCGAGTTCCCCGACCTCCAGGGCGAAATCTAAAGAAATCACGTAACATATATGACGTAATCATAAACAAGCCCAGTTGAACAACTTTAGTAAGGGGCATATTTAGAACACGGATTTACTCCAAACATTTGAATAACCCTATAACCAAACAGCATTGTTCTGTCTGAGTATCGGAATTGTTTCAAGGTTTGTACCAGTGTCAGATATATTAATTCCATAAAAATTTGTCTGTAACTGAAATCTGAAATTCAAATGGTTATTAAAAATTAAAAAGATGCAGGAAGTTTATTGCAGACTATTCGATTGCACTTTAGCCATTTTACGCAGAATTTTTTTTGCAGCAAGTTTGTCACTAAATCAATTGGTGTTTCGTCATTTTATCCTTGGAAAAAACATTTTACATTATTTTATTTCCACCTGGGTAAAGCAGCCCACCCGTTGCTTCCCACACAATAGGTGGCCCACTTTCAAGAGCACAAAGTTAACGGAAATACGACCCTATACGTTGTTACAAAACAAATCAACGAGTTTGATTCTTTCACCAACTTACTTGTATGGTTTCAATGGGCTATCAGGGTTTCCTCTCAAGGGAGTATTTATTGTAACAGCTGGTGTGTTTCGGTTCAACGCTGACGCTTCTCTTTTGGTGTTGTCTTTTTCATATTCGACATTTTCTTCTTCTTTTATGACAACCCTCGATTTTGATCTTGGTGTATCTTTGTTTCTCAGGATTGTTTTGGGCGTTTTACTTGCTTCCGCATCTTTTGTTGCTGCTTTGTGTCTTCTAATCTTCTTTTTTCGTTTTTCCATTTTTTCCACATGATCGGTTTCCTTTTCTCGCGGAGTATTTCGCTCCTCCTCAGTGACTTTCTCTTCAACTGGCATAGTAAAAGAAGAGGTGTCTCGTGGCTTTGCACCAGTTGTCTGAGCTCGGTTCAAATCTTCCTTAACCTTGTACGGACTTCGATAATTTCGCTTCTGTGCTGGTTGACCCGAACTTCCACCTAGAACAGTTGGTCCCAAATCAATTCTGCAACAATAATTTTTAGGTTTAAATTTTTTTCTAAATTTGAAATAGGAATTCTAACAAAAACATCATTTTTTTATTTCTTCAAAGTTTCATAGGTTACTGTACTGTGAATTTGTTTCAGACAAAGAGCAACAATTCTCAAAACTTGCTAGTGAGTTAGATTCTTGCTTTTTTTTAATATTTAACCTTCTCCATAACGACGCGACTGGTCAAATCCATTTATTGTCATATTGTCATTAAATCATTATTCCTTTTGTGAAACAATGTCCCAAGTGCTCTTGTCCTGAACCCTCTTAACTGAATTTAGCCTTCTCCATATACAGGGTGTCCATAAAGTTTGTGTGCACTTTAAAAAATTTATAACTTTATTCTTATTTGTGATAGAAATAATCTGTAAAAATGTTTAGAAATTTTAATGTATCTAGTTTTAAGTACAGCTATTGAATAATTCTTCACTACAAAATTTGTAACAATTCTTAGATAAGCTAATTCTGCGTGTTAGACAGTTTCTAAATCAGGAATTTCCAAACAGATGGACTGGAAGGAGAGGACCATTTTGTTGGCCTCCACGTTCGCCAGATTTGACTCCATAAGGTTTTTTTTATGGGGACATGTGAAAACAATTGTGTATGCAACCAAACCTAGTTATTTGACAGCTAAAATAACTAATGTGATTTCAGGCATTACTATAAATCAGTTGGGAAATGTTTTTCGTGAACTGCAAAATCGTGTTACTCTTTGTATTGCAAATGATGGAGGACATGTGGAAACTTAAATAAAATTTCAATAAAACCTTAAAAAATATCGATGTTCTTCTTTCAAATCCTTTTTACAAATTATTTCTATTGCAAATACAATTAAAGATATAATTTTTTTAAAGTGCACACGAACTTTATGGACACCCTGTATATTTCTTTTTTGCTTCAAACTTTTTGTGAAAAAAAAAAACAAACTTCCTTAGTGTATTGTACTTATTTTTCGTAAAAGGGCGTTCAAGTCATGTTTTTTGCTGTTGATCAAAATGTTGAGAAAGGCCTAAAATGTATTCTCATCGAATTTGACTTTCTTCGTCTTGCCGTTTTCATGATATTGCAGTTCAAAGTCAACAATTTTCCTTCTACTTCAGCGTTGCCATTTTGCCTTTATTGTGATAAAAGATTAACTTTTTGAAAGTTGGATTGAATTTACTTGAAAAGCAGCTAATTTACAATATTTTGAACCTTTAGTTTGTTTTGACAACAAATCTGCCAAAAACGCTTATTGAGAGTGACGAACATGCAGTAGCTTTTGAAAATGTTGTTTGTAGTTGGCAACCTTGACGAAATTTCGAAGGAAAATCCAAATTGTCATTTCTTGGGAACAGAAGGTCGTAGAAAGCTCAAATTTGGTGAAGTTAGTCTTCACATCTGTCAAAATTTTTTGAGGGAAAACCGAACAAAAATTTTTTCGACTTGTATGCCCTTTTAAAAAATATACCGGTGTACTGTAAATCAACTTTAAAACAAAAATTTTTAGACTGTTTATGTTGTACGGTTTTGCTGATGCAGGTTTTCGGATAAAGGATAATCTTATGCTGTTGTACCGAAGTTATTTTCATCACCTTTAAATCAAAGTGCAGTAGTAGATCATCGTTAAATAACCAAAATTTAGTATTAATGTTTATGTGTTGTACGTTCCAAACAGTGTTGCTATTAGCTGTTATGCGTATTTACAAATCGAAAAGAAAACAAGTATCATTACAAAAAGCAGATTAAGTTTCTATGTTTTTATTAGCGTATTTGGTTACTCTTTTCAAGTTGATAATGAGCTTGAAGCCCTGTCAAAATTGAACATTCTCGTTACAATAGAGCAGGTTAAAAACAACAAAGATTTGACATCTTAGAATCTCCAAAACTGACAACTTTGACGATTAAAAATACAAAAACTTTATAAACCCCTAGTTTAAAAAAGAACAACAGCAAAGCAGCAATTTATTTTGCCAATTCCATACGAACACTTTCAAGTTCACATTATCCCCAATAAGAATACAGTTTTTTTGTTTATTTTTGACGAAAAATTTTTCTGTCTTGATAGCTAAAACTGGAGTTTAGCTGAAACCAAATTAAAAATAGTTAGCAAAAATAGAAAAAGCATTTTATAGTTTACAAACCAAATCAAAATTAACAAATTATTTTCTCAATATTTTGACCAGTGGAGTAATTATTCTGAGTTAAGAATTGATTAGTTTAGTTCTTCAATTCATTAGTTAAAAACAATATGCTGTAGCGGTATTCTGTACGATATTTTCCACCGCCAATAAAATAACTTAAAAATGTCTAAGTATTGTTCACAGCATGATGATCCACCTCTAAGGTTTTTTTTCCAAACTTTACCTACCTCAATTCTAATTTTGATGTCCTCGCTTTCACGGCCATATTGCACTACGTATCGTTATTAATTTAGTTTTCTAATTTCAGTGATGATACTGTATGTTTAATGTTTAAGCTGATATAGAGCAACAAGCTTTGTTTGTCCTGTAATTGTAATTCGTTAAATAACTTCATTTTTCAAACTGTCTTGACCAGCAGACAACTGACATTGCTGTATTCTAGTCAAGCGGCCACCCGCTATCACACACGATGGAGGATTCACAGCAGCAAAACAAAGGCACTTTTAAAGCAAGGGGGGATTCTGGGACACGATATTTTTTGGAGGTTCCGACATAGTGTTGCTAATGAAAAAAAAAGATGCCTTAACTTATCTAAGTGTGAATTTCGTGGAATATGCATGTGTGTGCAGTAGCAAAATGGAATAGTTAGCCAAGTGCTGCATATTGAAGCATAGCATTTTTAGAGGGCAAGAAAGCGCCCTAATCAGTAATCCCTGGGCAATACACCATCAGAAGAAATTGAAAACAATAGTGCACTCTTTGACCAGGACACTTTTTTGTGGAGAGGGGAAGCCCAAGAAACTACAGCCCAACCAATTTTAAGATATTGACCCATTGGAATGCAAAGCTAATTTCTTGGTTTCAGTTGAAGAAGCTATATCCACTATACATCATTTGTGGTTTAAATCACTCAACAAGTTTCCACTGACAATATTGGCTCAACAAACGTCCCATTACGCACTTCTCTACTCTTACAAACAATATAGTGCTGTACACTTCATATGGTAGGGTGCTACAGAAACGGGAATATGCAAACAGCACATAACAAACTATATTTTGAAACTTTCTGCCTTTGTTTAAAAATTTTTTTTCTGTTTCTGCTAAAAACCGTCCAAAAACTTCCTATGGAAAATTCTTTGGCGTAAGAAGGTAAATAAATCATTGTGAAAAAGCCACCTGATGTTTTACGACACACATGAGCAACAGTGAATCGAGTTTATCCAATTGTTTCAACCGCTCAGAGGAACAATTAAATCGCCTTAACAACTCATATTTTTCATTGTGTAGTTTTTAATGAACAAACAAACAAACAAAGCACATTTAATAGAGTTTCTTGATAACGCTTCATTACGTAAACTCAAATGGCAATCGTAAGGCTTACTATTTTGAACAGGCCATTGCTCAATTTTTTTTTTGTCAATGATTTGCTCATTTACTATACCGGTAAAACCAGTAAATAATTAAACTTAATCCATATTTTGTAGTTTAAGGCCTGCCTGATCTACATTGAGTATTGTCATGAGCATAAACGAGAGTAATCTTGGTTTGTTTTAACCAACTGGCAGCTTGTACTCTGGTAAGACGGTAAGACGCTTATTGATTTTCGGTTATAAACATACTAAAAATACGCTCATACGATCAAGCATGTACAGCGCATACACCGGGCTTAAAAGTAGCGGCTGTCACAAATACATGGAGCGTCATTACAAGAGCTAATTTGAAATTCTCAAAGTGTTAATAAAATTGAAAGACGATTGTAGGAAACCAAAAAGTTGTAAAAATGTGACTTGCAGTAGCGTAGCCAGGAGGGGAGGGCGGGGGGTTATAGTCTCTCCCATTGGCCTGAAGAGTATGCAAAATACCCCGTTTTTAGTACTTTTGAGGCAAATTTTTGCACTAAAAACGATAATAGCCCTACCCCCCATTGCCATCGGCGATGAAAATTGGTCAAGGACCTAATGTAATTTCGACCAGAAAAGCTGGGGTTCAGCATGGCTGAAGACCTTTTTTATTCTTTTGTTTTTTGGAGATCACCTGAATTTGGACAAAAAAAAAAAAACGACTCAATCTGTGTGAAGACCCTTTTTTTTTAAATTTTGGATCACCTAAATTTGGACAGAAAAACCGACTCAATCTGAATGAAGACCGATCAAAATCTGGGTCAAAATCGTTTGATGTTGTTTCGAGTCTCCAAAACAGCCCCCCCATTGCAAAATTCCTGGCTACGCGCATAGGCGTAGCCAGAATTTTTGATTAGGGGGAGCCCCAATCACAAATCACATGCAATGAAGTCATCAAAAACTTCGAAAGAGGAATTTTTTGTGGTGGCAAAGATATCGTAGAATGGAAGATCAGAAGCCGTGGCCTGGGTGTTGGCATGTAACTAGGAACTCGTTCAAGGAGAGAGCTTAAACCAATAGCTAAAATGCGGAAATGTCTAAATTGGGAGACGCGTGTTAAGAAAAGAAGTGTACTGTAATTCAAACGTATCACAGACGGAGGTCTGGGGGCGGAGTTTCCAGCCGCCGGAGGCTATGGGGGTCTGGAGGCGAAGCCGCTGGGCGATTTTTCGTAATTTTTTGGAAAAAAACCTATTTCAGTACCATTGGATATCATTTCGCACGTATTCAGAGCCATTTGAATGTACTAGATTTTTGACATTTGAAAGCCAATTAAAAAAATTAAGTTGCTCAGTCCTCCTTTTGCTTGCAATTTAAGTCCAAAACTCGTTTAAAATCTTGCATTCTGGGGTTAAGTTTTGTAAGTGATTTGGCCCAGGTAGGGGAAATAAAGTACATTGCCTCCTGCAATATTTTAGCAGTAAATAACAATTCAGAGGAATATTTTCCCTAGCGATTATTGTTTTGTCATGAAACAACCAGTAGTAGGAGTACATATACGGCCAGTGGGACCAGGCCCTCTCAATTCACAAATTTGTTCAATGAGCATTCCCCTTACTGTAGCTAATTTTTTTCAAAAGTATTTCGTTGCATAAAAACTGGCGAGGAGGAGGTGAATTGTTATTAAAAAATGTGCAATAGATAGTTACGCATACAAACCATGTTATTGCCCGGGCCGGATTAACATTGAGTTGGGCCCCTCACACTTTGGGATTTTCCCAATATTTTCCTGCCAAACACAGGTGAAAACCAAACAAAGTCTTATCTGAGCGCGGAGCCCATGGCACTGTGCCATATGTTAAATCCGTCCCTGGTTATTGCATTACGTTCGTGAAAAGGTTAGATGAGGGCATCAGTTAGTAGCTTTTAGGATAAAAACCCATAATTTCACTCGGGTTATACGCTTAAATTGGTTGGCAAACCTTAAATTGAAGGAGCCCGGGCCCCTGGATCAGTATTATTGTTGGGGGCCCACTTAAATTGTGGGCCATTTAAATATTATTATAAAGGGTCCATTTAAATTGGTTGGCAAAAATTAAATTGAGGGGGCCCGGGCCCACTGGATCAATATTATTGTTAATTAGTGCTGTACGCGGGTACTGTTGTACGCTAAGATGCTAAAAGGAACAGAAACTAAAGAAACAATAGTCGTTTTTCCGACATTTTTATCTTTGGTAGCATTTCAATTGGGGGGGGGGCGTTCTCCCTGGCCCCCCCCCCCCTGGCTATGCTTATGGCTACGCACCTGGTGACTTGAGTATTAAAAGCTTTATAAAAAATGACTTGATCAAATTCGGCATCTATAGCTTTAAATCTCAGTAAAATCACCATTTAAATTTTTTTGACTCTTTAGATTTTTGATTAAATCGATTTGGTTCCTAGCTCGCTCTTGTGACGCCGTCTCATAAGACCGAAAGTAGGCTTCAAAAAAAGAAAACATTTATCGGGCAAAAATTTAAGAAGCTTAACTGTATTGGCAGTTACTTCAATTCGCACTAAACAAAACTTTGAATAAAATTCAAAAGCGAAAAATTGCAACTACTTTTTGTGAAAACATAGAGCTTAATGCTACCTAAAGCTCTTTTCTTGTAGGTGGAAGGCATATGCTGCTTTACGCTAAAATTTAAAAAAAATAGCAAGAATAAACTCACCTTCAGCTTTTATTTGCTAAGGTAGCAGGTACGTCGAACTCAGTTATCGACTCCGGTTGTAATTTGATCTTGCTGAAAATGAGAACAATACATGCAAATCTTTTCAAATTTTTGACCGCATTACAGTCAGTATATAGTTTATCATTCCTAAAATAGTTTCTTATTAAGATAAAGTTAAATGCAAAAATTCTTCAAAAATACTTGCTACAGTCCTTCAAAATTAAGATAAAAAATCAATGACTTTGGTGTTTTTTTAAAAAGATTTTTCTCAAATAAATAACTTAAAATCTGGATAAGCGAGGTTTATCTTATTTGGTACATATCGGAAGAAAGACAAACGTTTTTCAAAAAAGTAATGCTGGAGCTGTTAAGCCTCGCAAAAAATAAAAATGATGCCATATAGCATTTAACTGTAATTTGTAATATAGTACTAATTACATCTTTAGGAAGCGAAAGGACCTTTTGGTATTGCAGTCTAGTTGCCGTCTGTCCGCCTTTCCACAAGTACTACCACGCAAGGTCGAAGCTTTACTTTGTCTTTTTTAACGCTGAACGTAAAGCAGGGAAGCTGTGAACATTTTCTGATTTTCGGTTTGATCCGAAAATCAAACCGAAAATCAAACCGAAAATTTTTCTGATTTTCGGTTTGATCCGACCGAGAATCGAACCCGAGTTTACCATTTCAATAGCAGACGCTCTAACCGCTTGACCATTGATAGTTTAGCTCAATCGCAGTACGTGACAGACAGAATTAATTTATTTGCCAAGTTGCAAAAAACCAACTATATATGAATAATTAAAACAACCTAATTTTGAAATTCACCAAATTCTCTGTGGTTGGAAACTGCGAAGTATTTTTAGTGCCTTCAAATAGATCTGTCCCGAATATATCACCTTTTCGTCTGTATTTGTCTTGAAGAGGGATCGAGGAATTATGCGAAATATTTACTCTGGCCCTGCTGAGATTATACGTTAAGAAGAAACGCTGTGCTTTAGAATTTTAAAGCTCGCTGTTTGAACTGAATCGAAATCGAACTCCAGGACTGTTTTAGTAACAAATTTCTATCGACTAGACTACAGGGTTTTAAACATAATTATGTCGATAAATGTATAAAAATGTTTGAACTGAATCGAAATTGAACTCCAGGACTGTTTTAGTAACAAACTTTTTATCAACTAGACTACAGGGTTTTAAACATAATTATGTCGATAAATGCATAAAAACAATAGGTAAATTTGTAGAAAGTCTATCCAAACTTTGCAAACTCCGAATGATTTTTATTCTAGGCTTCTGCTTGCCAAATTTTTTATAATGTTCTTGGCAGAAAGGAACATAGCTTTTTAACTGACATAGAACAATTCACAATATAGAACTTTGCTGTAAAATATCTTAGCATTACTAAGTAGATTAAAAAAGCGAAATTTATTGGTAGGCCTACTAACTGACTTCGTGGATTACAGGTTGAGTTATGAACAGTTTCAACACTTCCTTGTATTTTACGACTTGCAACTCTACTATGAACTGTCGGATTTAATCTTCACTTCGTAGTGATATAACAAAAGACTTAGTTTATTTAGGCAGCTTTTCCATTATACAGATGAAACCAAATCCGTAACCTCAGACAGTGCTCCACCCCCTAGTCCTTCTGTCATGGACAAAAGTACTTGAGAGTTTACACAGACAAAGCATATTTATGTTTGAAACCAAAATAATTGAGTATATCACATTATACCCGGAAATTTTATTTTATAGAGGCTGTTTACAGCAATAACAAACTTTGCTTAGGCACGCGTTACAAAACAAAAGTAAATACCAAAAAATGGGACTTAAATCGCTCAAATGATAACATGATGTCAAAGCTCAAGAAAAAGCTAAAATTCTTGTGTTCTCAACGTGTTTAGCTGTCGCTTAAGTGATATTGTTTTGAATTTGACAATTTTATATGATTTGCTGTATTCATTGCTGCAATATTTGCGAGTGCAAGTTCTGAACCAGGCTAGCACATACTTGAACAAACATAACATTATCAAGACATTATTATCATAGGGTTGATGATCTTAGTACAGAAGATACTATACCACCTCCCACATAGCCATGGCCCATTTATGCAACCAGATTAATCATGTTTTTGCACTGTTAATTTCTACATGTCACATTTCAAAAGCATTAATTTTTATCAAACTAGGCGTAACACTAAGTTAATTTTGAAAAAAAAAAATACAAAGTTTTCGAGCGCTTCAGACCCCCGAAACAGCCCCTCCCCCATTTTAGATTTCAGGGCACGCGCCTCAGCCCAATCAAGTTTTTGCACTCAAAATTTCTATGCCTCCAAGGTTCTCCCTGATGTCACGGTTTAAAAGCATTCATTTTTATCAAAATAAGCCTCAAATTAAGTTATTTTTGCAAAAAAAATAAAAACGGACCCGCAATGGCCTCTGGCGGATGGGAGCTGAGCTCCCAGTCCCCCGAACACAGCTCTTCCCTCATCGCAGATTTTTAGTTACGCGCCTGATGCTAAACGTGGCTGCTCAAGCGCTCATACTTCCAAGGTTTAGAATCTTACAATGAAAAGTTATTGAGCTAACCAAATAACAACCGCTATCTTCAATAAAAGCACTGTAGTTCGGCAATGTTTAAATTATAACCTTTTGCAGCCAACTATACATTATAAAGGGTGACACCACAAAGTTCCTCCCCAGGTGTCACCGTCGTTAGCGACGCCAATGGCATTCCAAAAGCATAAGTATTGTAAAACATGACCAAGTTTGAACTGACTTACAAAACTACGATAAGAGGTAAAACCTGCAATGAAAGTACCAGAATGTGATATAAAGTCCCAAGATGTATTGTATGCAAGCAAGTATTGAAAGCGTAGCACGAAACACCACTGTAATGAAGCAAGAAGCCGAAAGCACGACACCTCGACACATGTTTAAATAAGAAAAACATTGTAACTAATATGCACCACAAAACAAAACTAAAAGAAAAACTGCAAGCTAACTACAATTTGTGCATTTCCAGAAAAGTAATACAGTTGACGTGTTTAAACAGGGACAAAGGACCCACCGTTTAGGAATACTTTAAAAAAATTACGAGGTCCTCCGGAACCAGACGGCGCAATAAATGGTTTCGTTTGTGATGAAGCGTTATCAAACGTACAGCATCATCCATGATCTTCAAGGCAATTTAGTTAGAAAAGTTTGCCTAACAGAACAAATGGTGACAAAGTTTCACCCAAGTTATAAGGGTAGATCAAAATTCTTGATTTTGATCTTTTATGATAGGTTATACCTTACTTGCAAAAAATCTTTATCATTCAACCAATCAAAATAAGTATGTGCAAAAGAAACCGAAACAAAAAGAGAAAATTCTTGTTGTTTAGCTATTTCTTACCCCCCACACACATCCTAATCCCTGACAAGAATGAGGATTCACTCACCTACGTCGAATCATTTGTTATAGCTGTAGCTCAAAGTAGAGTTTAAATTTTACGGATATATCTAAGTGTTTTGTAACTGAGGCTAATTATGTCGTAGGACACACTTGATAATCTCAAACGCGGGTAAAACAATCTGCACGGTTTTAGATTTTTAATTTTTAGATTGTGACGCGTACTGTTCTATGGTAAATTTATCTAAAATCAAAAATATTCACTTCGCTAAAAGTATTACGTAGCTTTTACAGCATTGGGATAAAATTGATGAAGAGTAAGTAGACAGCGATGTGCTTTTCACACCTCGATTCACCGCAAGACGTTTGCCTATTTTTTAACTGAACCCTAATAACTCAACCCTGACACCATGCGGCAAAAATTAAATTGAACTTAAAGCACACTACTAAAGAGATAAAACAAAGGTAGAAGAAACTTTTCGTCGTAATGTACTTGACAAAGACGTTGAAAAAAAACACTAATTTATATTTGGTGCAAAGCCAAAGTCTGCATTAGTTTTAGTGTTTCGAACGTTTTCTATATAAGTTCCGTAATCAGTTTGAAGACCTCTATAGGTTAATCCACAAAAGAAAACCGCATTATTTTCATTATTGCTCAGAACGTAGCAGATTATTTTATTCCTCGAATTTTACGACCTTCTTACGTTTCTTGACCTTGTTTATTTTTTTTCAATTTAGCGTACATTGCAAAATAAACCATTCGTAAAGATATTCAGACAGGTACTATTGTCTACGTTTATATTTGTCTTAGACTTACAATAAAGGCAGAGCAGAAAACTACAGTAGCATGAAATCTACAGTATTTACTGTAAAAGTAATCGAACAAAAATAACCCGAGCCATTTTAGAAATATTGGAAGTATTTGAAGTGATTTTGGCTTTATTAGTTTGATCAATTTGTATAAGTTTCGAGCTCATTTTTCAGCTCAAAGTCATTATTTTTGGACGCCAAGGAAGTAGAATTGTCTCCAAGTCTCTCCTGGACAGAGTCAAAATCTGTTGAAATCTTCCTTTCTTGATCTTCATTGTTCATTGACTTGAAGGATGCATCAACGTCATCAATGACGTCATTTTCGTCATCTGAACTTTTGTCGGTAGATTTTGATTTTTCGATCATTTTAAATTCAACTCCGGCAAACACTTCTTCAATTGGAATTCCCATCTCGAGTCTAGAAGCCCTCCGCTTGTATTCTCGAGCAGGAATTTGATCTAAAATCGAATGCAAGTTGTTTTATTTACTGCAGCTGCTTTTGTTTAAATTTTTTGAGATAAGAGTGACTCCGAATCCATCAAACTTTTGTTTCGAGGGTACTACGTATGTTGAGCAACTCCACCGCTGCTGCAAAACATTAACTCTATCCACTACAAAAGCGGAAGGTTTTTTGATCAAAGCGAAAAGGCATTACAAAAGTGTCATTAAAATATAGAAAGACTATAGCATAACGTTTCTTTAAATTTGCTTGCTTGGAATCGGGCAATACTATACATTTATTGTATACAATAAATTTGTTAGAACTAATCGGATTGATCTTGTACATGCAACAGATAGCGATTACTGTGGAACCTTAGCAATTATGTTGATGGACTCGGGGATTTATGGTAATTTGTTCACAATTTAAAAAAGGGCAGCAACCATACCACCACAAAGACGACCTTTTCTGGTGAATAGAGAAAAATCGGCTCTTTACGGCGCTTAATTTTCATCTGGTTAGGCTTCATGATTTTTTTCCAAGGAAGTACAGAGTAATGATGATTTGCTATTCAGGCGCGCAAACATAATTTTGTTAAGGGGGTAGGTACTTAAACAAAAAGTTAATCGTATTTTTGTTTAAAAAGCGTCTCAACTGAGCAGCTTGCTGAGCAAACTGGCGTAAACTCATGCACGTTACAGAAAGCGGACCGGGGGCGAAGCTTTCAGCCGCTATACGATTTTTGTAATTTTTCGTAAAAATAGCCATTTTAACTCCATTCGTGTTAAATTTTGCTTATTTTTGGAGCCATTTGAAGGAATTAAATTGCTACGATTTAGAAGGCAGTTAAAAAATTAAGTTGCCCAGCTCTTTCAGCCCCTTTTTTACTTACAAATCAAGTACAAAACATGTCCAAACTATAGCATTTATGAGTTAAATTTTTTAAGTGTCTTGGCTAAGCAGGGGACTGAAGCCCCTTCAGCCTCCACTTGGTGCTATTTGGGCACCTGCATTTACAATTGCTACCATGGTATATTTGTGTAAGTTTTGTTTTGAATGAGGCACTATTTCTTAAGCCATACCATCTTTGGCATAAGATATACCACAAATTACATTCTACGTCACTCCAAGAAATTGTCAAAGAAAAAACACATAGAATTAAAATCGTAAAAGTAAGGGCAATTTTAGTTGTATTTGTTCAGTCATTTACTATTGAATGTTGAGATATCTCACAATTATACAAAAGCATGGCAGCAGCCAAAAATGCTCCCATGAAAAATTTTATGCACGCTATGAAAATGTCAAGCAAAACAAGCTGCGTATTGTTTATGGTGAGTCATCCCGGCCAATGACGTCATCATATTGAAGCAAATATTGATTACATAAACAAAAAAAAATTATTTCATTATTCGAAGCAATAGTGGAAATTTTTTAATGTTTTTTCCAATGGTTTTGCAAAATCAGCATGAGTTTGGCAAAAATGAAAAAGTATTCTTGGAAGTGTGTTGTACCCATTTGAATAGCAGCTGACTTGACCGTTTTCAATAAACAAACAAGATAATTACAATATACATTTTTGATGCAATACTGTATAGTAAAAACTGCTGTAAATAAAGTTTTGAAAAGTGATTATTATCGTGAGAATTTTTCACCCTAAAACCGCTATGCAGCTAGTGAGTATCTAAATATTTCTGAACTTGCGAAAGATATGAAATAATCTAACAAATCGGTGGATTTACCCAACATTATTCAGTGCCAAGCATTATGATCGAAGGTGAGACCGTTGGAACTAATAGGGCACTGTAATCAATGAAATACTTGGTGAGGCAGTATGTAGCTGTGAGGATCATTTTTACACGCATATTTTCTTTTGTTCATGATATTTAAATGGTTTTCGCCCAAATTCACAAATTCTGCCAGGCATTAATATAAGCAGGGAGAGGCGAATGTCTTCAGATATCTTTGCTACAACATTTCATACGGTCAATTAAAGATACGTTTTGGATAAAATCGATTTTAATAAATGTAGATAGCTAAAGATACTTTAAATCCATCGATGCAAAATTGTCTAATGTCTACTTTCTATTGCTGCTTTGTTCTATTTTTCTTAACTTGGCCTGAAGTGCTATAATAATTAATGTACCTTGATTTGAAGACCCACTGGCATTCGAAAGTGAATTTTTCTTCTTGGACTTTTTCGATGCAAAAAAACTTTTCTTGAAGACATCTTTTACAGATTTTCGCCTTTTGTCTGCAAAACAATCCAAAAATTTTTTTTCGTAACTTGGGTTAATTATTTTTGTCGGACAACGCTCATTCTAACAAACAGCAGCGGCAATTGGAGAATCTTTTAGAGGCCAATCTGGTTTTGTGCCGCTCTCAATTAATATCGGCAATGGTGGGGATTTTTCTTTTATTAACAAGGCCTGCAAAAGTTGGACCGCATTTGAAGCATGGGTTGGAAGGTCTCTTTTTGGTCTTAACCTATATTATTGGTAGTGTAAGTATGTTCTCTGCTGAACGAGAAATTTCAACAATCCTATTTGTGATTTCCGACCTTAAGGTAACTTATGCAACCTTTTCAAACTAGCTAAGGTTACGCAAACACGTAAAATATAACATGGATTAGAAGATGTTGTTTTTACCACAATGCCGTAGACACTATTTGCAGCAACGGTACTGGTAATCACGCGCACAAAGAATCGATAATGGAAACCACATCAAACATAGGGATATATTTTAAACATATGTTATATACGGGTCGCATTCTTTTACCAAGATCGTAACAGACGCAAAACAAACAAAAGTGTGATATTAATAAATAATTTATTTGAATGCGACAAAATTTCCATCTAAAACAATAAATGCAAACGCAATTAGGCTAAAGTTATAGCTTTGTTTCACAACAATGCAGGGTTAATGATACATAGCAGTGTTTCCAGATCAATTTGATGAAAACCTCAAGTCAGAGTCCACCTTCCAAAAAACGAGTGTTTTCTGACCAAAAAATATTCTAGCAGTTTGGATACAGGGTGAGCCATAAGTAAGTATGTAGCAATCACAAAATATATGCTTTAAATTTCTTTTTCCATTCTAAACTGCACATTCCAAAACACTTTGCTTGCTTGCTAAGTACCAGAAACTAAAATATGACTTACAATGAATAAAATTTGAAGCATAAATAATGAATGAATAAAGAATGTACCACAATGTAGAAAAAATTTGAAGCGCTTTTGGGATATAGCTGTATAGTGGGGTAGTTCAAAAAAACTTTTTTCCGATATGTTTTTCTCTAAGGAGCTTAAAAGGTGTGTTTTGGTGGAAAAAAGAGCATGTAAAATTTTTTTGACTTTAATTAACATTTAGGGATCGCGCACCCCCCATATTCTAAACGCCTCCCCCTCTAAATCACAAAATTGCCATATCTCATTAACCACTTGAGAGAGAAATTTTAAATAAAAACCAAAAGATGCAGAAGATATGATTTTCCATAAGGTTTAATACATTTTATTATGCTATCTGATTAAATTTTCAAGATAAATTAAAAAAAAGACTTTTTGTTTAAAATTTTAGATGAATATTACCATCTTACTAAAATTTTAAACAAAAACAGTTTTTTTTTAATTTGAATTGAAAATTTGATCAAATGGCATAATAAAATGTATTAAACACTCATGGGAAATCATATCTTCTGCAGCTTTTAGTTTTTATTTGAAGTTTCTGTCTCGTGCGGTTAAGGAGATATGGCAATTTTGTGATTTAGGGGGGCACGCTTTGAATGTGTGTGTGGAGGGGTGCGCGACCCCTAAATGTTATTTAAAGTCAAAAATAATTTACATGGGTTCTTTTTCCGCCAAAACACACCTCTTAAGCCCCTTGGAGAAAAACATTTCTGAAAGAAGTTTTTTTTGAACCACCCTACAGTGCTTAGTGTATACTCAGCACTTAACCTGTAGAACATTGGATGGGGAGACCCTTTCGCTGCCATAAACGAACGTATCCTGGAACGAAAATGTTTCAGGGCAGAAAAACGACAATATTCTCGCTCATGATAGGTGATGACCAAAAAAAGATTATTACGTCCGATTCAATCATTTTTCGTTCAAACTATACGTAGTCTAGCCAAAGAAAAAAAAACGATTGAGAAGCTATATTTTTCTGAGGGGGACACGTTTTCCCTGTTCCCCTACAATTTAAGTACTGGTTATGTGTATGCTTGCTTATGGTGTATCCTGTAGGTTGAGACTTACCATTATTTGTGGAATCACATTCGTTAGAATCCGACCCGTCATTTATTCGAACATTCATCCTTCCACTTTCTTCCTCATCTATAAAATCAAAAGATAGCAATCAAGGCAGAAGACTGAGCTTAAAAAATGTGAATTTTGAAGCAATAAAACTCTTTTCATGTCCAACAATGCTGCATTCAGCAGTCAGATAAGAAAAAAATATTTATATTCTTCAGTCAAGATCAATTTAGTGTAAATAAATTTGCGTAAAAATAAAAAAAACAGCCTGAGTTTGTAAAGTTGATGATTTTTAGTTTGTAAAAAAAAAGTAGGCTTGACGTCTCCCTTCAAGAAAAACCTGAAGATGCAAGTTTTATTTTTGCGATGTGGAAGTTATAATATGCAGAGGTGGTCAAAGTAGCCGAAAAATTTTCCTAAGTAAAAGTATTGCTACTTTCTCAAAAATTGACTTCAAGTAACCGTTGAAGTAGGACGAAGTATTTCCACTGAAGTGAAAGTAAGAAAGTAGTCAAAATTAATATTCTTCTTCAAGTAATAAACGTACAAAGTAGTTTCGAATTTAACGTGTTTCTACAATCTTCGAGAATTTGATGTTGTGATGCTATTTTGCTCGGAGTTAGTGTTAGTTAAGTTTAGAGAAAGTGGTATGCTTAAGCTAGGAATAACCCTGTTTCTAAAACTAACTCTAACCATTTCTAACATAAATTTAACCTACTTTGGTGTTCGGCCTGTGACGTCAAATGTGAATTTAACCGGTGAAAAATATGCAAAAGAATACTTACCGCACAAACATGCTTTCGATAACACTAGGCAACAAAATTTTTGCTACTTTGAAGTGAAAATGTGCTTTAGAGTATATTTGGGGCGCTGATTTCAAATCTGCCTTTATTTTTGCGCTAGAGCGTCAGGTTTTGTAGTTAGTTATTTGAAAAAATATAATGAAATATTGCATTATATTTAGCATAATAGGCTAATCGTTGTAACTTTACCACTACAATAATTTTGGTTACAGTTAATTTCGGTTAAAATTCACAACAATTTCGGTTACAGTACTTTTGAAAGCTTATTGAGTTTAACCCCACCCCCCCAAAATATCAACCAACTGTTGCAGTTAGCAGTTAAAAATACTTTGGGCTTTTTGCTGAATTCTCACAAGATGCTTAGCATCACTTTCTCGCTGAAGAAACCAACAGTGGATAATAATCTGCCACTACAGTTCGAGAAGAGTTTTTTAGCCTGATAGCGATCTTCCACCGGTTAAATTTTTTTAATGAAATCGTTCCCAGTGACAGAAGGAAAGAAATTTGAGGCGGAAAAGGAGAAAATGAACTTTCAGTGATATTCTTGCACGAAGGCTTTTGTAGCTGCGTTGAAAGTCTTAAACAATGCTGACTTATGAATAGGATTCGTTGCCTAAAAAAATTTTGACCACTGAGCAAAATTGATCCCATGCTTCTTTTTCTGATGAGCTTAGCCTTGCACCAAATCTTTCTTCATGCATTAGCCTCCAGATTTCTGTTTCTATGAATATTCCAGCAGTTATTTTGGCATCAGATTTGGCGGAAAATTGTTGATGCAGGTATCTTATGAATCCATTGCCATTTCAATCCATTGCTTAAATAAGTTTTTCAAGAGTCGTAACTTGATCTGTATCGGCTTGAACACTTTAGTGCGATCAAGTAAAGAAACATGATAAATCGTGCTAAAAAACTCTTCACGTGAGTGCCAATTTTTTTAAATTTATGCTGGTTATTACCTCGGCTTTCCTTATGACACAAGAAGCATTGGTGCTTGGTATAACCCATTTGTAAACTAAGGAGAAGACCAATCACTTTGAGATCTCTACAAGTATTTCAGTTATAGATTGAATAGGCTACTTGATCAAATCTAAAACCAACTCCATTGTTTCATAAATTTCTTTTAATCTAGAGGCATGTGCTGAAGGAGCCAACGACAAATAATTTCCCTTATGAAGCAGAACAGCCTCAAACTTGCTTCGCTTGAATGAATGAACTGTCTCCTCTCGTCAGGATTGTGCTCACATCTAAGGCCATGAAACAGGTCATTGATATTACTGTAATCGCATACACTATTATGTACGGAGAAGCAGTAGCGTAGCTAGGAATTTGCATTGGGGGGGGGGGTGTTTCAGAGGCTGGGGAAAACCTCAACCGATCTTGACCCAGATTTTGATGGGTCTTCACTCACGTTGTTTCGTTTTTCTGTCCAAAATCAGGTGATCTCCAAAAAACAAAAAACAAAAACAAAAAAAAAGGTCTTCATCCAGGCTGAAACCCAGTTTTTGAGCTCAATATCGCATCAGGTACTTGACCAACACTCATCGCCAAAACCGTTGGGGGGCTATTTTGTTTTTACTGCAAAACTCGGCCTCAAAAGAGCTATTTTGCATACTTTTCAGGCCAATGGATAAGCTCGAGCCTCCCCCCCCCCCCTTTCTACGCTACTGCCTAGAAGCAATTCTGAAGCTTGGCATGCCGCGAACAAAAATATATGTACATTTGACGGCCTTGTTGTCGCATGCTTCACTGTTTCAACCTAGAAGCAAGAAGCTCTGATTTTTTTTGGTTAGACCCAACCTCTAACTAAATTGTTTGGATCATTTTAATTCAATAGGTGAGGAATTGGGAATGCTTGTGATGAATGTGGTATTTCCTCAAGCATAGCCACAATGCTTGTAGTAGAACTTTTTGATGTTCAAAAAGAATCATTTGGTTCTCCGGAGTTGCTACCACTTTCTCGGTTTAGAGCTGTATCGCTTTATCCATTTACATTGCCAGTTTAAAAGAAACAATAACCAAATCGTTTATCAAAGAAAGGAGTCAAACACATGCCAGTATATCACAAACAATTGTAACTAATAACCATAGGTGGGCACAAGTCCGTTGATCGTTAATCCGTTAATAACGAAGCTAACTTTTTCATTAACTCGTTAATCCGTTAAAAAGTTTTTTCATGTTAACGGACTAAATTAACTTCCGTTAAGTGCTGTTAACGAACTAAAGTAACTTCCGTTAAGTTCCGTTAACTTCCGTTAAGGTTTTTATCGTTAATATCTTGCAGCTTCGTTGTGCATTTGAACTTGTTTTTATCTTGAAATTAGATTAGACTGTAAAATGTATCTTTCAAAACACAAAAAGACCACCATAGCAATAAACATTTCCTTACAATCAGCTCAACAGCGTCAATACGTGTTCTAGAAGCGAGTGAATAAAAAGAAATGTAAATTACACGCAAATTGTTAACGGATTAACGGACTTTATTAACTTCCGTTAATTAAAGCTGAAAATAACGGATTAACGTTAACGGAGGTGTGAAGTTTGTTAACGGACTAGCGGTTAACGAAGCTAACGTTTTGCATTAACTTGCCCACCTATGCTAATAACTCCTTATAAATTGATAAGGTATCGTAACAAAGTTCTTAGATGATTGATTGATCACTTGAAAAGAGGATCAAAGCAAATGTTTTTGAGCTCATTTAGGCAAAATGCAAATGCAAAAATTGCTAACAATACATGTTATCAGGATACAATTGTAATACAAATAGCTAAAAAACTACAGGTTACAGAAAAAAAAAAACTAATAACATTTCTGAAATCAGCGCCCAAAATTTGCCAAGAACAGTTGAAAAACTGTAAGAAGCATGAAAAAAAAAATTTTTGTCGCCTTGTGTAAGCAGAGTTGCCACATAAAACGAGAATAAAAAAATCTTTACGTCAAATTGTGGTAAAATCATCATTTGAGCTTGGCATAGGTATCTACTTTTACTTTAATAAAAATCATTTCTACTCAAATAGCGTTCCTCCAAGAACATATACCTTGAAGTAAAGTAGAAGTAGCAGAAATAAAAAAATTTCAGGTAAGTAACTCGTTATTGCAAATACTACTTTAGTAGACTAATTACAGTACGTACAACTACTTCGTTACTGACCACATTTGATGAAATGTTTGGTATCGAAAGGAAATTATTTTTCACTAAAACCTGTCACTAATTCATTTGTGAAGAGTGTTGTTGCCATGAATGAATGAATGAATAAATGAATGAACGAAAGAACAAAAAAATGAATGAGAGAATGAATGAATGAATGAATAAACAAAAGAACGACAGAAAGTCAGAACGACGGAATGGCAGAACGATAGAACGACAAAACTAAAGAAGGAATTGATGTGCTGTTTAAAGTTTGTGGAATGAAGGAGATCGACAAGTTATCAAATTACAGCTTGATACAATTTGTACATGCCGAAATGAGCAATTTTTCAAAAACTGTATGCAGCAACCAACAAAACCAGCACAGCATTATCAACAAAATAATTTATTTGGCAACCTGCATATCCAAAAACTACCTTGACTTGAGCGTAATCGCGCAATCAAGTCAAAAGCGATGGGTGGTTTAATGGATAGAACGGCAGTTGCTGAAATGGTAGATACGGCTTCAATTCCCGGTAGGGCAAAATCAAAAACTATAGAAATTGGTATCCACAGCTTCACTGCAGCCTTGATATGACCTCCACCGTTTGTGGAAGACAAGTAAGCAGAATGTCAGGTTGCTGACTCAAAGATCAAAAGCCCTTTTACTGTCTTCTGGCAAAGACAACTTGTAACTACGATTACGCACCGATATCTTGGCCTGAGAGTTCGTCGTCTGTTCTGGTACCAGAAGAAAACGGAAAATCTTGAGAACCTGTAAAACACAAAGCAACAATAAAATGATTAACCTAGCGCATTCTATAGAGCTCTTTATCGATTTTACGCCATTCACTAGACGCCACTGTACATTTTTATGAATAGCTTGTTTCAAAATTTCAAAGCCAAACATTTCCTGTTAAGATATGTTAAAGGAATTCAAAATTAAAAAGCTATCGAATCGTGCAGGCTTTGTGGCGTCTCGTAAGAGAAAAATAATCTTACTTAATCTTATAGAATACAAAACGAGATGATTTGGCGATCTACACTGGACGTAAAGTCATGGCGTATGAGCGTATCCTTATTTATTTCAACCAACTAGGAACTTGTGCGCTGATAAGGCAGTAGGCCGGCAGTATCGAATTTCTCCGTAGACCAATGTAAACCGGGACTGCAGCTTGATTTACACTAAGTATAAAATCGTAAGCGGATACAAAAACCTTTCTTAGTTTCTTTTATACAAAAATTCTGTATCCCCGGCGTGGTAACTTGCAGGAGTGTAAACTGCTATTGGTTAAAAAAAAAAAAAGTACGCACGTAAGCTTACAATTTTCATGCATTTTCATGAACGCAATTGCACTTATGACTTATCCCAGGCAATTAAACAGCATTAAATAGTCAACATAAGCATTAAACAGTCAACATTATTATTTCAACAAAATAAACTATATGATGCAATAAAGAACAAAACCATATTCTCACGATGCAATGTATCGACATTGATGTGGTCGATTTTAAAAGCATATTTATGAACAGTTCCATATTCAATTCGTTGCCATTATCTCATCCAGTCAGCAGTCGAACTGGACAATTTAAATTCTAGTCAAAATTTGCTAATATTTTCTTTTGTAAGGGCTCAAAATAAAGCACCTTATTGGAAAAGAAATGAAAAAGAACCTAGCCAAAGCCTATGCAAGATTGTACTATAGTGATTACACCAAAAATGGAATTGCAAACTTAACGCTGTCGTTGGTTCCAGTCAAAAGCAGATGGGAGAAGAGTCATCTTCCACATAGTTTTCTCACCTGTTGCTAACTACTGCACTTTGTGGTCGCTAACTGATATTGCTCTTTGGCAAACGGTATTAGTTGGGAGGAGGTTAATATTTTAATCATGAATGTTACAGCCAATGTGACTGCGATTAGTTTTTTTTAAATGTTTCGGGCCTCGGCTGGTGCCATTATCAACGATCAATTAAAACTACGTGAAATACATTCTAGTAATGACTGAAATGAAATAAGGTTTTAAGAAATAGGACTGTTGTTATTTTTGATTTTAGTCATCACTAGAATGTAGTTTGTGTAGTTTTAACTTTTCATTGATAATGGCACAAGCAGCGGGGCCGAAACGTTCGAAATAAACTAATCGCAAGTATTGGCTGTTATCTTAATGATTATAATATTGATCTCAGTAACGACAAACTAGAACGGATTGCAGAACTTCAAAATAACATATTACCTGAATGCGAATCTGAAAAACGTTGTTTTGAATTTTCTTCTGATTCAGAGGAATAAGTTCTTTCGACTTTCTTGCGAGACTTTTTAAATTTCCTACAAAAATTAGTTTGTATGTTTTTGTAATTTTCCACAATTTTTAATTTGACTGTGGATTTATTTTTTTAATTCTTAAAATTGACTAGCTGCTGACTCTGCTGATAAGATGTTTTTGTGCGACTGGTAAATTAAAGACAAAAAACTTTGAACATGAAACGAAGAAATTTCAACACATATTGACCATCAACTACTTACGTCAGTATTTTAAATACAAATTAAATATTGGGCGGCAAAGAACCACCTAACTGAAGTCAAAGTGCACTTTTGATGTTATTAAAAGTTTTTGCTGTCACGGCCCCTCTAATTCGCATATCAGCTACCTTGTGTTGACATAATGCGATTGTTAGTTAGCAACTTAGAAGCTGATCCACTTCAAGTATGGTGATTTAATTTGCTTGCTATTGACTTATCTCAAAGACGGAATGCGGATGTAAGGTTTCAGAGATTTTTTTAAAACTTGGATAAAAATAAATCACAGACATAAAATTTTTAATTCGCGTCTTCCTGCTACAGTTCATTTTTACAAATGTTTGCGTTTGTCTAAAGTGATTTCCAAGCGCAAAGAAACGTCCAACTACCTATTTCATATAGGACCCTAGTATGCATATCTTATATCCGTCTTATGCAAGATATTATGCATGTAAAAGCAATGCAAAACTGGGCAGTGTCGAATACACGGAATTTTTAGCACGGAATTTCGTGAAATTCCGTGAAAGGGGGTTTAAGATTATGGCTGAGGTTAGGGTTAAGGTTAGATACAGAGTTAAGGTTAGGATTAGGTTTAGGGTGGAAGTTTGGGTTAAAGTTGGGGTGAAATTTGAGGAAAAATAAAATTCTGCGGCAAAAATACACTTTCGCCTTTTAGACAGACCACCAAATTGTTAAATTTTGAGTATTTCTGGAGAAATCTACATTATTCATTACAATGTAAAATTAGCTTGCCTGTTTATTTCTAATGAACATGCTTAAGATGAAAGCAGTGATTAATTGAAAAATCATTAAAAATGCATGTCCTATGGGAATACTTTGCAACCGAAATTATACATTTCGCATTTGCTTTAAAAAACTTCCCAGATTTTAAGCAAAAACTCCTCATTTAAGAAAACTCAAAGTTTTGGAAGAGAAATTGTTTAATATAGTGCACATAGTATCAGCAGCGACAATATTCTAATCATATTTATTTAATTTAAACGTTTTCGGTCTTTCAGCGAGCCCTAATCAGAGCAACAAAACTGCGTTTTATTGTTTTACGAGCAATTTTTAAGTAATAATAAAAGTGATTTTAAACTTTCTTTACAAGCCAATTTTCATTGTTTAACAAATTTTTTTAACTACTGAAATTGTTCGGAAATTTTTTATTTTATAAATGGTTTTGAAAAAATAACACGCTAGCAAAATTGTTGCAATGTTGTTTTTTTTTTGACGGTCAAACGGTAAAAGCTCTTCATGATTTTGAAAAGCTAACAATGAAAACGCTTTGTCTTCATCTACCACAATTTTCGCAAAATTTTTTCAAATGTAGCCAAAGTTAAGCGGATTTGTATTGTCATAACGTTGCGTCCTTTACATTTTATTTACGATCTTATAATGTCATATCTCCCTGGGCTTATTTTTTTCAGGTGTGATGATGACTTGAAAACAGCAGAGCTATCCAACAATCTCAAGTCTAGATACCGAGCTACAGTACAATTATTATCACTATACATAATGGCTTGTTAAGCGACAAGTTTAAATGCATCAACGCTCATTACAAGTAGGATAATTAGGAAAATCTTTTTGCGCCGGTTATCAATTTTTTGCATCACCTTCGTCTACATTTTCTTTTTCTAAGAAAAAAAGCAGAATCTATTTCATCACTTGCGTATTGTTTTCACGAAAAAAAAGTCATTAACATGAAATGTATAGAACAATTTCAATAAGACAAGTTTAATAAATTGAGATTAATGAAATGGCGTAGAAACGATATACAAAATCAGCACCAACAACATTAAGTTCTTTAAGTCTCCGAAGACTATCCTTAATGCACAAATAAACTAAACTTAAAAAGGACAAGTCACAGCAGCACAAGAAACCGCAAAAATAAGACCCTATGATTTTCGTCATTGAAACAAATCCATTTTTACAGATTTTAGCCTTTCAAATATAAATCAATGCAAAGGCACACTTACCTGCCTGACTTTTTCCTGTCTTCTTGTTCAACACTTTTGCTACTTCTGCAAAAAAAAGGCAAAATATTGCTGTGCAATATCGCAAGCAACTTTTTAAATTTCAAAACACTAAACTACTTGGCCTAATGGCGTAAAACTTAAATATTATACCAGTACACTGATTAAATTTTTTTTTCAAATATAAAGTGTCGACCTTTGTAAAAATTTTTTTTGGTTTTAGCAGCTTTTAATTTTTATGATAAATCAAGGAATTTTCCACTAACTTTGCCTTGCCACTTTATTAATTCACTGATTTAATTTTTGAAGCATTTTTAATATTAAACTTTATATTTTTAATAAAAACTAATTTTGGTCGAGCGGTAACGCGTTCGTCTCTGGAGCGGGAGGTCTGAGGTTCAAATCTCTCGGGCTGGTCAAATCGAACACAGTGTTGCCAACGGCTCTCCACCGCTGCGACATTTCTTCAAAAAGGAGCTGTGTTGCCCGGGCGCAATGACGCGTAGATGGGCCCCGCTAATTCGTTACACACTTCGGCGTATTACAGCGAGTATAACGAAAGATTTGATTTTGATTGGAAACTACTTTCACTTCTTGTCACTTTTTAGTACATGCAGCTGAAAAAATAATACTGTACTGTTTTCATTTTTTTTTAAGCATTAACAAAATTTTTTCTTCAATAGAACTTTCAAAACTCTGAGTACAATGGCGCTTACTGTTACTTTATTTTCGCCATTAATTTAGTGCAAAGTTAAGCTTGAGTTCTGTTTAAACTTGAATAAAATTGCAACTCAATTCTTCGACTTTTAACTGCAATTAAGTTTGCGCGCATTAGCAAATGAGTTTTTTTGCTCTGAATTATCGATTTGTATTATAAAGACACCAAGATAGGTAAATTAATTAATCTGCTTTGGGGAGCATATGTAACAATAAATTGCTAAAATGTATTAGGTCTGTATGAGCTTCTCCATCGATTATGGTCATGCGTGCCTCTTGATACCCTTTCTGCGTCATTGAAGGTATAAACAGGCAGTTGGCTCGTGAAATAATGTATATTGATTTTTTTGCTCATTCCGAATATTACACTACTCGATAATTCTCTTTATTAATTTGACCGCGGGCCAATGGATGCTTTTGTCAGATGCATTAAATTAACGAACTAATCACTAAGCTTTGCCGATTTTAACCCGTAAAATTGTTAATCCTTTAACGCCCCTTAGCAAATGTTGTTCTTCAAGAGTTTCGATATCGAGAGGACAAAACGCTAAAATTGATGTGAGTACATTGTCTGAAATCAGTACATAAATGATGTGAACACAGTAGTGTATAAGTTATCGTATTTATTTAAAATGTGCATTATCTTTTTGCATGATGTTTTCAGCGAACTTACCTCAGCAAATAAACAAGCATATCGAATGGCATCAAATCTTTACAGTAAAAATCAAATCAGCTCTTGCAAGTCAAAATTATGGATCAAGGCATAAAAAACAAACTTGCTACAAAAAATAATAGTGGCAATGCTGATTAAGACAGCTATAAAAAAGAAATTATTAATAAAAGTGGTTTTCATTCAGTGCACTATTTTGGTTAGAGATTAAAACAACAATTACTGGGCAATTTAGCTATGCTACATAATACTGCAGTAGATAAAAGAATTCAACTAACTTACGCTATAATATTTTCGTGTATAGGTTCCGATTTTGGTACTTCTCTTGAGGCAGCGATTAAACTAATTACTGGTAAACTGGTTCGCCTTGATTTGACTCTACCAAAATCTTTTTTTTCGGTGGCATCTTCTTCCCCCTCCTCCTGGGCAGGGCTCATTAGATTGGTGAGCGAAAGTCTTCTGCCCATTCTACGGAATCGAGAAGACGCGTTTTTCGGATTGATGAGAGACTGAGAAGTTGACCTCGTTTTCAAAAATGAAATTTTTCTTGTCGACCGCTTTTTTGCTGCTGACTCGTAGACTCTTGAATTGTTATCACTAGAGAGCACTCGCACTGAAGTCCGCGAGGCATAAAGCCTTTTCTGTCCTTCTGGTTTTTCTTGCGTTACCTCATCTTCACTGACGTCATCAGAAGAATCATCAGATGTGGTTGTATCGTCATCACTGTCCGAGGGAGTAGGAGGAAGAGCAAAAGCATCAACAAGAATATCCTGCGCTAAGGACTTTCTCCTGCTCATGCCTCGGTAGTAGAGTCCCTCCAACAGATCGTCTTCTTCCGGGGCAGCGCTTGCCTGCCGTCTAGCGGACGCAAGCATGTTGGAAATATCGTCATTGTTGGTTGTGGCGTTGGCTACGTTCAGCATTTTCACACTTCCTATATCGTTTTCAAAGCGGCACCAAACAACCCATAAAATACGTTAAATACTGAAAGGTAAATCGTTGATTAAACGATGCTTAATATTAAATCGATTATTTAAATAAAAGATACGTTTTATTGGCCCGGAGGTGGTTTATTACTTTGGAGAAAATGATGAATTACTCAATGATTTATTAAAAACTCGATCAAGTTTATTAATTCGATTTCAATTCTCTTGTGACTATTTTTCCACGTGATTAGTACTGTTGTTACGATTCGAGATTGTTATCATTTGACAATTTTGGCGCTAAATAAATTTCATGATACGTCACTATAATTTAGTACTTCTAAAGGTTGTTGAAAATCATATTTATTTTAATACTTGTACGTTTTTTTACCTTATAAAAAGAAAAACAAACTTCCCAAATGTTGAATTATATAAAAAAGCTCTAAATTTTCTTCACTCGACTAAATCCTGGCCGGATCCGAAAACGGTCATTATTTGG
The DNA here is from genome assembly GCA_963965965.1 of Trididemnum nubilum. Lineage (NCBI taxonomy): Eukaryota > Metazoa > Chordata > Ascidiacea > Aplousobranchia > Didemnidae > Trididemnum > Trididemnum nubilum. The sequence continues at coordinate 25,278,541 of OZ014479.1, read as the reverse complement.
CGATTTAACGTCACCCATCAATGATAATTGCGGAAAAGCCGGTTTATACAACGTTTGCATCATAGTATGACTGATTTTGATTGCTTAAGAGTTTTTGATATCGCAGCAGTAACGCAATGCGTGGTTCCGTATTACAAAAGGCTTTCACTCAGTAGAAATAGGTTAAGGGGGAGTATTAACTAATAACCAGTACTTAAATTGTAGGGGGGACGCGTCCCTCCATCGAGAGTTAGCGTACCCCCATCGAGATTTAGGTGTCCCCCCATCGAGCTTTGAGTGCTGGATGATCCGACGAAAAAAGACCTAATTCTTCACCTAAATTTGACAAAAAAACACTTCAATTTCAGGCGAAAACCTTTTTTTGGTCTTCACCCTGTAGCGTAGCCAGGGGAGGCGTAGCCAGGAGACGTAAAAGGCTATAGCCCCCCCCACCATCGGCCTGTCAAGCAAAATGCAGAATAAGAAAAATACCACGTTTTTAGTTCTTCTGAGACTGTTTTTTTTGCGCTGGAATGGACTAAAAAGTGATTTAAAGCATTTTTTGAAACATATATGCAGGGGGGACGTATAATACGGCTAATTAAACTTATAACATATAATTAAACAATATAAACACGTACGGGCTAATTTGTCAAAATAAAAGTCACAAATCAACAAAAATTTTTAAAAATGCCCAAAACTAAGCAATCAGATTTTATCGCTAGTGTAAAAAGGCCAAACATAGATTTCATCAACAAATATACAATAAACTCAGAAATAAGGGGAGGGGGGCTATTCAGTATTAGTTACTTACCAATCACTTCTCATAAATATCTTTCCATTAGCTCCCCAAATTTTTTTCTCTATAAAATATCTCGAAATAGATTACGCCGTTTGAGTTTTATTGAATAATAGAATTTTATGATTTACCACCATGTAAACAAGAGAACTGCAATGTTATCATTAGCCACCTCCACATAGACCATTAATGCAATCAGTTTAATCATGTTTGCACTGCCAATTTCTATGCCACGTTTTAAAAGTATTTTTTGTATTAAAATAGCCCTAAAATTAAGTTATATTTTCGAAAAAAACAAACTTTTCGAGCGCTGGAGGCTCCTCCCCCAGACCCCCGTTCCTCCGGACCCCCACCATACCCCCCCCCCCCCCCCCCCCATTGCGAATTTCTGGCTATGCGCCTGTCTTCACCTAATTTTGCCAAAAACACACACTTCAATTTCCGGCGTAGACCTTTTTTTTGGTGTTCATTCAATTTCGGCGACGGAACTACGTAATCTTTACTAAAGTACTTTCGCATGCCAAATGCGTTTGGTCAAGGCTGCAAAAGTGTCCCCCCCATGCAAAATTTTACAATTTAAGTACTGCTAATAACTATTAAACTACAGTAATTACAGTAAAATAAAAATAAAGTAAATGGTTTATTGGCAGTAGCTTTCTTAACAATGCATAATTTTGAACGACATAAAGTCTCACAGATGCTGAGATCACAACGCCATTTGTATAAATGAATAGGCCTACAGCCCTACACTTTACAATACCACTGACAAGCCTTTCAATTAGCTGAAATAACTAGTTACCAAAATATAAGTGGCTAAACTAATACTAAATACTCGACAGTAGGAAATGCTTTTGACCATAACCTCGATTCTACTCGAGGTAAAGACAGCCAATCTTGTCTCAAAATTTGTCATTTTGAGCTAGCTTTTTACTCAATAATACCATAGGTTACTCTGACATTTGCTATTTCTTGTAAGCAGTTAAAACGACTTTGCAGAAAATTTTGAAACGATTTTGTAAATATTATTGCCCTATTAATAATTGTGTCTATTAATGTTAAAATATGTCGCCTAGTTCCAATTATTTAACATGCCAATTAATTATCATTTACGGCAATAATAACGCTTATTGAAATTTGATTACTTTAATTACAATATACGAGGAGCTACGTTCAAAATCTTACGGTTGAAGTTACTGCACCGATATTGGTATTTTGCGAAAAAAAATACCTCCACACAGAATCTAACCATGTTCGTGGTTCTCAGTGCACAAGTGGCATCATTGTTTCTCTTCTTCTCTTCTAATATTGGATTGATGGTGTTTTAAACTAACACTCTCAATCAATATCCTACCAATTATATTGGAAGCAGATTTTTATGAGTTCTATGTATTTGCTACTTTACGCCGCTCACAGAGGACCTGGCAAACAAATGACCTGCTTTATTGGGATTTTATAGAGTTCGTATTGACCAGAAAAATCGTGTTTGCTTTTCCTGTAGTGAATATAGCAAAATGTTGCCAACTTATTAGTTCAAAGTAGCTCTTCCCACTCAATTACTTAACAAGTTAATGCAATATTTGCTCGAAGCAAATCATAACCGGTTGCCATGCAATATATTTAGCTCAATCTCTGCATTCTCAAGCGCGTCACTTCAACTTCAAATTTGATTTTTCTTAAAGTGGCTCTAGGCTAAAGGAAATTAGCAACCATCAACATTTTTTTATCATAAGAACCAATTAATGTTTGGTTGAAGCAGGTTGTATAGAAATTTTTACCAAGTTTCAATTGCATTTGTTCTTAACTTTATTGGACAAGTGGCACAAATCTATTCCTGCTTGGCCGAAAGTGGTCTTTTGTCATAGACCATATTATTAGGGTAATGCTGAAAAGGTCAAGAAAGCCTGCTGATTATCATCATATGCTTTGCACTGGCCCATGTTCTTAAATTATTTTTTCGTGCTGAGGCTGGCATTGGTCTTATATTTTTTGCAAACACGAGCCTTGTGTTCTTAAACTTCTTATAAAATTGTACTTAAAATAACAAGTGCATAGACTAACAAATAATGAATTTGCAAAATTAAAATTAGGTATTATGGTTTCTTTTAATGTTAGAACTCCTGAAATTTTTTTAGCGGTATTGAAATTCTGAGATATTTTATGATTATTTTGTTTGGCAATTGGAAAAACAATGATTTTTTTGGGTGTTGCAGTTTTGCAATTTTTGAATTGACCAGTGATTCTTCATAGAGCATAAAATTGGACTTAAAAACAACTTTAAAAATATAAAAGCCAATAGAGAGGAGAGACGTTTTTGACTTACTACAGTATTTAAGTAATTTTCACATTCAATCTCATATAATACCAAGAGCAATGATTGTTAACCTTATTTAAATAAATTTGAATACGATTTATAATGATTTAAGCAGCAAGTTTAAACATCTCTTGTAAAATGTTTGCTACGGTTCTGGCTCAATTTCCTACTTTAGCGATTGCCTTATTAGCATTCAATTGCTACTTTAATTTGATTCTCGCAAAATGCTGAAAAATCTCTGAAAAAATTGGAGCCAGCCTATCAATCTTAGTATGGTTGAGATGAATAAACTGTTGTAACTGAAAAATTTTTGCCGCTCAAAAAGTCAAAATCAACGCATTCAAGATTTTGCGCTGCTAATTCGACAAACTTTCTTTATCATTTACAGTTTCACAGTTTCAATTTTTGTTCTGAAACTTTTTTTATACTTTAGAATAATAAAGTATTGTAATTATTTTTAGGTAAGCAAGATATATGTAAAACGATGATTTTAGTTCTTAAACAAACTGGTAGATCAAAATTGAGTGCAATTTATTTGCAAACATTGCTATTTGCAAGCCAAAATCTTTAATCTTTCAAATGCTAAGTGTTTGTTGATCAAAAACAGCAAATGAATTACTGTTTTACCTATATCAAATTTACACAATTTGATTAATCATACAGTAGTTCGATCCAAACTATTTCTACCACAACAATTTCCGGTAGTTTACAGAGATTAAATTTATACTTTCACGGCTGAAGATCGTTTTACTATTTTCGCCGTTTTCTATAGCAAAATGCAAACTGACTAATTTTCCAAGTACAAAACTTGAAATTTGATTTGGATTGTGTAATTAGTGTCACAAAACGTGTCATCTTTACATGCGTGGACAAACATCAAAAATGTTAAGTAGAAAAGGTCAATATTATATCTGTACAATTTGAGGCCTACGTATTTGAATAGGCAAGCGCTAATCGCGATATTTACATTTTGCAACCAGTTCTGAAACTATACAAACCTGACCTGGTTATCATAGATAGTTTGCAAACGCCAGCAAAATGTTGCAAATCGCTTGTTTGATGCTTAGCAGCCTTGGAAGCAAAATTGGATAATAAGTTCTTACTACAATCTTCTTCTGATTAATAGGCCCTTGAAATTACGAAATGTTGTGCAAAACCATTAAATCAGTGGTTCTGAACCTTTTCACCCAGGGGCGTATTTAGGGGGGGCCATTGGGCCATGGCCCCCCTCTTTGGGTCGCCAGGATAGTATAACTAGCATAGAATAGTATGCAAAATTGCGGCATGCCCCCCCCTTTGCGAGTTGGGCAGAAGCTTTGATGACACAATAGGCGTGCTTTGAACGTTTGTTTCAGACTTGCACCCAACTTTGGGCTAAAAATCGGATCAAATTTGATTGAAGACCTTTTTTTTTGCTCTTCACCTGATTTTGGGCAGAAAATTGGACCAAATTAGAGTGAAGACCTTTTTTTATTTTTATTTTGCTCTTCACCTAATTTTGGGCAGAAAATCGGGCTGATTTTGGGTGAAACAATGTACATTCTGGTCTTTGTTCTTCTCAAATTTTCTGAAGTTCCTGCCCCCCCCCCCCCTTTTAAAAATCCTGCGTACGCAATTGTTTTTACCATATCGTACACTTATGCGCCCTGAATTGTCATCGCGTACCACTTCTTGCAGAACGTATTTGCAATAATTGCTGGCGGCTGCGCGTCGCAGTATCGCAAAAATAGGGGGAACACTTTATTTTTTGAGTCTTGAACCTGGCTATTATATGAACTTGCAGGCTCTTACCTGGTACGATAGAAAGCTGTAAATCCAGGGTTCTGTGATAAAAGATTAAGTTATTTGCGTATCACCAGGAAAATCTTCGCCAACCAAAAGTTGAAAACCATTACATTAAATTGGCAATTTGCTTGTACAGTTTTTATCCTTTGAGTGAAGGCTGCGCTGAGAGGAAGGCCACAAAAAATTGCTATTTAATTAAACTTTTTTTTGCGACGTTGCATTTTTTGACTTATTGCACTTAAATTTTGTTGCGGATTAATTGCTCTACACTTCTAAACATTGTTTTGTTTCGTTCAAATAGATCTCAATTATTTTTGTTAACTGATTCTATTTGCGTTTCATTTTCTTGTTGTTGAATTTTAGCTAATTCTTTGGAAAATGTGTTCAACAAAAATTAAAATAAGCGTTAATTACAATTTGCATTGCGTGTAGATCGGAAATTTATTGCGGAATTAGCTGATCAACTAGCCTGTTAGTCGAGCGGTAACGCGTTCGCTTCTGGAGAGGAAGGTCTGAGGTTCAAATCCCGGACCGGTCAAATCGGACACAGTTTTGCCAACGGCTCGCCACCGCTGCGACGTTTCTTTGAAAGAAGCTGACTTGCTCAGGCACAATGACACGGAGATCAGAGATGGGTGATGGACCCCGTCAACCAAAAGTTTATTGCGGTAGTACAATCAACGTTTAATTTCGCTTTCACTTTTCAGTGAGGAAAAGGCTTGGCGCACGTTCTGTGCGAGCAGACAATTCGTTAAAAGCCTAAAAATTTCAACCCTAACCCTAAACCACGGACTTCTAATATTTAGAAGTAAACCAAGGTTTAAAAATTGGTGTATTTTTATTGCTCAATCAAACTCTTCGGTTATATTATGCTAATACAGTGGTTCTTAACCTGCGGGAAATTCCTTACTGTTGGGAAATGGCGGAGTTGCCAAGTGGTGAAGTGGGGAATGACAGGTTGGCAAGGATGGCAGTACGGTACGGTACGTTCAGAATTTGCGTACTACGTACCTGGCACCTTGAACCGTACAAGCGTGCCGTACTTCAGTTCAAGTTTTGAAGCGTACGTACCAACGTACCGTACCCGTACCAATACAAAAAAGACGTACCGTACCAACGTACCCTACTTCTTAGCAGAAATTGAGGCGTACCGTACCATACCAACTTACCGTACTGTACTGCCATTCTTGCAGGTTGGACAGAAGAATACTGCTACGAAATTTAACGCTTCACATATTCACATGCTGACTTACTTTACAAATCACAACCATTTAAAGACTGTTTTAATAACAAAAACAACCAATTATATGAGGTATTGTAAGTCATGTTTGGGTAAAAGTGTCAACACTGTTTTATAATTTGTCGAAGACCGATGCTGTGGTGGGCACAGGATTAGCCAGGGGGTGAAGGCAGTACTTAAATTGTAGGGGGGACGCGTCCCCCCATCGAGAGTTAGCGTCTCCCCATCGAGATTTAGCGTCCCCCCATCGAGATTTAGGTGTCCCCCCATCGAGATTTGAGCGCTGGATGGTCAGACGAAAAAGACCTAATTCTCTTCACCTAATTTTGGCAAAAAACCACTTCAATTTCTGGCGAAAACCTTTTTTTTGGTGTTCATTCAATTTCGGCGACGGAATTACGTAATCTTCACTAAAGTATTTTCGCATCCCAAATGCGTTTGGTCAAGGCTGCAAAAGCGTCCCCCCATGCTAAATTTTACAATTTAAGTACTGGGTGAAGGGGCCCACTTTTTTCGCGTACAGCAGTAATTAACTATAATATTGTCAAGCAAGGGGCACGAGCCCCTTCAATTCAAATTTTGCCAACCAATTTAAATGTATAACCTGGAGGAAATTAATAGTTTTTGTTCTAAAAGTTGCTACCTTAGGCCCTATCTAACCTTTTTATGAACGTAATGCAATAACCAGAAATGGAGTCGCACGTGGCTCGAGGCCAAGGTCAAGTCCAAGGACAAAAAAATCCGAGGCCAAGGCTAAGGACATTCCCTCTCGAAGCCAGTAGTCGAGTGGATAGAGAGTCTGCTACTGAAGCGGTAGACTCGGGTTCGATTAGCGGTCTGGTCAAACCAAAGACTATGAAAATTGGTATTCACAGCTTTCCTGCTTGACGTTCAGCATTAAAAGGGACAGTGCTGTGAAGCCTCCGCCGTGTGTGGTAGACAGGTGGCAGCTTGACTCGAAGACCGAAAGGTCCCTTCGCTGTCTCCTGTCCGAGGCAACTTGGTGAATAAAATGTAATTACAATTACAGGATAGGAATGCTCGAGGCCAAGGTTCAGGACCAAGGACACAGGCGGCAAGTGTTCTCAAAAAAAAAAAAAAGATTTTACAAGAATTTTTTTGGGTGATCTCCAAAAAATTCAGACAATCTACAAAATTTTAATGATTCAAACAATAGTGCTGTCCTCGAGCCGAGAACAGGGCAATTTTCGAGGACTTGAGGCTTCGAGGTCAAGGCCAAAGGCTTAACCTTCGAGGCCAAGGACTTCAAAATGTGTCCTAGAGGACGTCCTCGAGGCCAATGACGCCCTCGAGGACTCCACCTCTGGCAATAACCGGAGCCGGACTTACCACATGGCACATTCCCAGGGGCTCCGCGCTAAGATAGCAAAATTTTGTTTGGTCTTGGCAGAAAGATTTTGCGAAAATCCGTTAAGTGCTAGAGGTCCCGCGCAATGGCAACCGACCCGAGCAACATCATGGTTTGCATAGGCGTAACCAGGGGCGCATTTAGGGGGGGCCATTGGGCCATGGCCCCCCTTGGGTCGCCAGGATAGTATAATTAGCATAGAATAGTGTGCAAAATTGCGGCATGGCCCTCCCCTTTGTAACTTGGGCAGAAGCTTTGAGCACACAAATTCAATTCAATTCAATTCAATTTATTAAGACAGCGAAAAGACTATTCAGTCATCAAAGTCAACCGTCACGAGTTCATATTTACAAAACATTTTTACCAAACAAAAGCAAATAAGCAAGCTAAGTACAGCAAGAAACAAATCACTAGGAAATTTACAGCAAAAAATGACATGGTTATGTTCAAAGTCATATCCCTGACAGGTACCTCCCACCCCCCAATCCGAAATGATAACTACTGGTAGTTATCAATTAAGATTCTTTTAAATTCTTTTTTGAATCTATAAAAGTTCCTCTCTTTCACTTGCAGTGGTATTTGATTCCAGATTTTTGGTCCAATGTAAATTAAACATTTTTGGGCTTGTTTTGTTGCAACTCTTGTTATGAAATAATTTCTTTTGTGTTTTGTTCTGGTGTTATATGAGTGTAATTCATCTAGCATGGTGTATTTGTGTATTTCTGCATTATGAGTGTTGAGTGATTTGTTGTAGACACGGTGCATTAATTTAGCTACTTCAAGTTTATATATATCATGAAGTTTTAATAACTGTAGTCTTGAAAATAGTGGTGATGTTTGGGTTCTGGGATTGCTATGGGTGATGATTCGAACTGCTCTCTTTTGTAGCAAAAATAATGGTCTCATGGCTGAAGCAGAAGCACTACCCCAAGAGCTAATGCAATAATTTAAGTGTGAGTGCATTGTACTGTAATACACCATTATTAATGTTTTATAGTCCACATATTTTCTTAAGTGATAAAGAGCCCAGCAAGCACTGGCTAATTTTGAGCAAACTTTTTGGATTTGTGCTTTCCAATTTAGTGAGCTGTCTATGAGTATTCCTAAACACTTGACGCAACTGCTTTGTCGTATATTGTTTTCATCAATTTTTAATGAATAATTAAGGTTTGCTTTATTATTAGTTATAATTACATACTCAGTTTTTTTGTAGTTAATTGGAACGACCGACGCTCGCGTCGCGTGTTCCTTTGTTTTTACTCGGCCATTTTCTAACTAATGAGTGCGAGATTTCAGACTTTTGCTTATAACTCGAGAACCGTTTGGTCTAACTACATGAAATTTTGACAGCAGTTTGAGATTAATGAGTTTTATGTTTGTACCAAATTTCGAGGCAATCGGTCACGTGACTTCGGGTTTATGACCCGAAAACCGCCCCGAAAGTTTGGCGTAAAAAGCGGTCTAAGTCAAAAACGGCTTAAGTACGGCAAAAAATATTTCTCATGGTTATATGTCTTAACATATCCTTTCATCCCTACCAACCCACTTTCGGCCGCGATGAGGTTTTTTTCTTATTTTTTTCCTTTTTTTTTTCCTTTTTTTTTCCTTTTTTTTCCTTTTTTTTCCTTTTTTTTCCTTTTTTTTCCTTTTTTTTCCTTTTTTTTCCTTTTTTTTCCTTTTTTTTCCTTTTTTTTCTTCCTAAATCTTGTACGCTCGAGTTCTCCTAAACCACAAAACATAGAAATCTAATTTTTGTGTGAAGTTGTTGAGGTACATACGCAATTGTGTCTCCTGAAATTTTTTTGGGGCAACTTCCCCGGGAACCCCCCCAAAATGGGGCCCCAAAAAATCAATTTTTTGAACGGCTCAAGCTAGGGTGCCAGTTTTTTGGGATATCAGTAGATATTTGAGAGACAAATATTTTGACATAATTTGGGGGTACCACCCCCCCGGGGACCCCCCAAATGGACCCCCCAAAAACAAATTTTTTTAACCATATAACCTAGGGTGCCAGTTTTCTTTGATATCAGTAGATATTTAAGAGAGAAATATTTAGACATGATTTGGGGGTACCACCCCCCGGGAACCCCCCCAAAATGGGGCCCCAAAACATCAAATTTTTCAACGGCTCAAGCTAGGGTGCCAGTTTTTTGGGATATCAGTAGATATTTGAGAGACAAATATTTTGACATAATTTGGGGGTACCACCCCCCCGGGGACCCCCCAAATGGACCCCCCAAAAACAAATTTTTTAAGCATTTAACCTAGGGTGCCAGTTTTCTTTGATATCAGTAGATATTTAAGAGAGAAATATTTAGACATGATTTGGGGGTACCACCCCCGGGAACCCCCCCAAAATGGGGCCCCAAAACATCAAATTTTTCAACGGCTCAAGCTAGGGTGCCAGTTTTTTTGGATATCAGTAGATATTTGAGAGACAAATATTTAGACATAATTTGGGGGTACCACCCCCCCGGGGACCCCCCAAATGGACCCCCCCAAAAACAAATTTTTTAAGCATTTAACCTAGGGTGCCAGTTTTCTTTGATATCAGTATATATTTAAGAGAGAAATATTTTGACATGGTTTGGGGGTACCACCCCCCCGGGAACCCCCCAAAAAATCAAATTTTTGAACGGCTCAACCTAGGGTGCCAGTTTTTTTTGTTATCAGTAGATATTTGAGAGACAAATATTTTGACATAATTTGGGGGTACCACCCCTTCGGGGACCCCCCCAAATGGACCCCCCCAAAAATAAATTTTTTAACGATTTAACCTAGGGTGCCAGTTTTCTTTGATATCAGTAGATATTTAAGAGACAAATATTTAGACATAATTTGGGGGTACCACCCCCCCGGGGACCCCCAAATGGACCCCCCCAAAAGCAAGTTTTTTAACCATTTAACCTAGGGTGCCAGTTTTTTTTGATATCAGTAGATATTTAAGAGAAAAATATTTTGACATGATTTGGGGGTACCACCCCCCGGGGACCCCCCTAAAATGGGGCCCCAAAAAATCAAATTTTTGAACGGCTCAAGCTAGGGTGCCAGTTTTTTCTGTTATCAGTAGATATTTAAGAGACAAATATTTTAACATAATTTGGGGGTACCACCCCTTCGAGGACCCTCCAAAAATAAATTTTTTTAACGATTTAACCTAGGGCGCCAGTTTTTTTTGATATCAGTAGATATTTAAGAGATAAATATTTTGACATGTTTGGGGTACCACCCCCCCGGGGACCCCCCAAATGGACCCCCAAAAATGAATTTTTTAATGGGTTAACCTAGGGTGCCAGTTTTTTTTTTGATACTACGCGTCGGTCGTTCACTGGGTTTGCTGGCAAACTCTCATCTAGTTGATAATTGATTTAACTTCATCCAGTTACTGATGTGCTTTAATTCATCATTTGCCACTTTTTCAAGATCATTGCTATTATGATGAGATACAGTGAGATTTGTGTCATCTGCAAAAAGTCTGACTTTAAGTTTAGTGGACAGAGGCAAGTCATTTACGTAAATGATAAACAGAAGAGGACCTAATGTTGAACCTTGCGGAACACCGCAAGTTATATTGTTAGTGTCTGAAGGTATGTTATTAACCATAGTGTATTGTGATCTATTTGTTAAGTAGCTTTGAAATAGTTTAAGTGGCTCACCACGAATACCATATTTTTGCAGTTTTTTTAATAATATGCCATGATTAATGCAGTCAAATGTTTTAGACAGATCTAAAAATATAGATAGAGTTGTTTTTTTCTGATTAAGATTAAGCAAAAGTTCATTATAAGCATCAATTACAGCATCACTAGTAGAGCAATGCTTCACAAATCCATATTGATTGTTGTTTAACAGTTTATTTTTTGTAAAGTAATTATACAGCTGATTATAAAGACATTTTTCAAAAAATTTTGAAAATGGGCTAATAATGGAAATGGGACGATAGTTTGAGCATAAGTTTTTTGGCCCCGCTTTATAAATGGGAATAACTTCTGCAAGTTTTAGTATATTTGGAAAGCAACCAGAAGCTATACAGGCATTGTATATGTTTGCAAGCATGGGTGAAATGGCATCAACAGCCAGTTTAATGTATTTTACAGGAATTCCAGTTTTTCCTACGCTTTTGGAAGATTTTATTTCATTTATATGATTTTTAATTTCCAATGGTGCAATTGGGCGCAAGAAAAAAGAATTGGACTGATTTGAGATCAATGATGTTTCCGTAAAAAAGCATTCACTATCAGCAGGTTTCTTTATATTTTTGCTCAATACTTTTCCAACATTCACAAAATAATCATTAAATGCATTACTTATTAATTTGGGGTCTTTGATTGCTTGTCGTTAAGGGTAGGCGAAGACCTTTGTTTTTGGCCTGCACCCAATTTTGGGCAAAAAAACGGATTAAATTTAAGTGATAACCTTTTTTTTTGGCCTTCATCTGATTTTGGACAGGAAAACCGGACTGATTTTGCTCTGCTCTGGCTTTTGCACAGGCTCTGCCCCCAGACCCCCGTATGCGATAAGTTTGACCAACACTAGTCACCACGTCTCCCAATTTAAACATTTTTCCTCTCTAATCAAATCTTTCATTATACTCGCTGTAATTGACCTGCCCAAGATTTGATGAACATCAGACCTTCCGCTCCAGAGGCGAACGCGTAACCGCTAGACCAACTGGCCGGTAAACGTTTAGCCACATCATGGTTACATGCGAAGCCAGGCCACAGCTTCTGATCTTCCATTCTTCGATACATTTGTCCTACAAAAAGTTATACCCAATAACCCAGCGGCCCATGGTGTTGGGAAATGGAGAGCTGGAAAACTAAAGAGTGGGGAATAGGGTGGAGTGAAAAAGAACTTTTTTTCGAAATCGAAAAAAGTGTAGTTCTTAAATATTGACAAATACTCTAAAAATCCGAAAAAAATTGGTTTGGGGCTGTTGCCACTTTAGGGGGGCTAGCAACACCCCCAAATCTGTTTTAGGGGGGCCAATTTACCCCAAAAGGCCATAACTTGAGAACCGCTTATCGTAGAGACTTCATTTATAGCTCAAAATTTGCGTAATTGCCATGTTTATATCAGCTCTAAGAGAAAGTTTTAGTCTGTTTTGATCGCAGAAAAACTTATGACCAAAAATGTGGTTTTTCTGCCATTTTATCGAAAAATCATGTCAATAAGCTTGTGTTTATGCACTTATCTGCCCATATAGAATCTAGATTACAGGCATTATTACAAATAGGTTGAAGCTGGTTTGATAGCCACTGGTTTCCTTAGCAAAACCAAATCTGTGAGAAAAGAAAAACAGAAATCAGTTGAAACATTTTGCGCCCTAGCATAAAATCGTCTATTGTATAAATTCTAACATGACTTTTACTTTTACTGTATTTATTTTACAGAATTTAGCTAAAATATTTTCAGTTAAGCCATCACGTTGTAGTATATAATTGACTTGAATTCTAAAGAATGCGAAGAAGAAGTTCAAATACAGTGAAGACATTACATAGTGGCCATACATTTACAAGTCGCGACAGCTTTCCTCCAGGTGTGTTGCCTACAAAACGACAAGTGATAGAGCGAATTCTTCATTTAAAAAATTTTCGGACTGAGACCGTAGCAAATGACATAGCTGAAGAAATTCATGACAGATGGATTTGGTGCAATGTGTATCCAGTTCATAAGTACACAATATCAAAAAAAGTTCAGAACTTAGTCGCTTCATTTAGTTCACTTGACCGTTGGACAAAATCAAGACGAGGAAATACGTTTTTGCAAAGAGAATCCGAATTTATGCAGACAATTGATAGTTTGTTTGATGTCTTTTGTGTTGATGATCGACAGAGAAAAAATCTGGAGAAACAGCATGGCTTACGAATGGCAGAAGCAGATTATGCGTTTTACCAAGATCAAAAAAGTGAACGAGTTGGCAAATGTATGGATACTGTTGTTCCTTTATCTTCTTCTGACAAGATGTTTTTAAGGCGCCACCCTCAATCAACAGAACCGACGTGTTCTTCTACTGAAACTGCCGCCCCTTCCACGTCAGCTTGTGGTTATGTCTCAGATTGCAGCTCAGTGCAAACAGAGCATTCACAGTCTTCTACTACTTCCGAATTCGTTCCGGATGCAGAGTCATTTAGTCAAAATCGAATGAAGTGGAGCAACCTTGCTAGAATGAGCGAACGATTTCAAGTATCAGACAGAGCTGCTGCTGCGATTGCCAATAGTGTAATGCAGGATTTGGGTTTCATAACGGAAAACGACAAGACCTACGTTATTGATCGCAGCAAGCTTCGACGAGAACGAGAGCGATGTCGGACTGAAATCAGGGAGAAGGAGCAAGAAAATTTCAAGCTAGTGAATGCCATTTACTTTGATGGCAGAAAGGATGCCACGCAAGTCACCATTCAGGGACCAAATGACAAGTATTACAAATCGGTACAACTTGAAGATCATTATACACTGATTGGAGAACCTGGCGAATACTATCTGACACACTTTTCCACCGAGGATGGCAAAGGAAAAACGATTGCACAGAAGATTTTCAACAACATTGTTGACACGGAATTACATAATAAGCTTGCCATAGTTGGCACAGATGGCACTGCATCGATGACTGGCAAATATAATGGCTGCATTCGAAGTTTGGAAGAGCTGCTCAACAAACCACTGCAATGGGTGGTGTGTTTGTTACATACCAATGAACTTCCATTGCGGCATGTTTTTACCATGCTTGATGGTACCACTAAGAGCCCCGACTCGTTTTCAGGTCCAATTGGAAAATCGCTAAATGGAGAAGTTTCAAGCTGGCCTGTTGCTGCTCGTTTTAAATCAATCCCAAATCCACATTTTGTAAAGTTGCCTGTATCTGTCATAGAAGATTTGAGTGCTGACCAGCATTATGCGTATAAGATATGTTCTGCTGTAATCGAAGGAGTTGTTGACAGCGACTTGCAATATTTGAAAGTTGGTCCCATAGTTCATTCGCGATGGCTTACCCTCGGTTGTCGCATTCTTAGGTATTACATTTCCATGGATAATCCCTCCTCTAACTTAGAAATCTTAGCACAGTTTTGTCTTCAAGTCTACTTCCCAAGTTGGTTTGAAATCAAGTCAAATAGTCAACTAACTCGTGGTTCTAAAAATTTGTTCAATTTAGTCCAAAGAATTCTTAATGTTCCAAATGAAATCGTTAGGGAAACTGCATTAAAAGTGGTGCAACGAAACGGATTTTTTGCTCACCAGGAAAATATTTTGGTTGGAATGTTAGGAGATGATGATGAGAAAATTAGAATGCTAGGAGTGAACAAAGTTCTTTCAATTCGTCGAGAATTAACATCAGCTGATTCGTCGAATCTCCTTGCTATGAGTGTTAATGAAGAGCATTCTTCAGAATTAACCTGTGATACATCCTCAGCTCTGTCGGTACGCCCATTTAATGTGCCAGTAATCAATCTAACCGCCACTTCGTTTGACAAGATGGTGGACTTGACTTCCTGGCAACATCAGCCTCCTGCAATTGAACACTTAACGGATACAGAAATTGAACAATGCCGAGCAAGGCCATTGAAGCTTGACCATCCATGTCATAATCAGTCTGTGGAACGCCATGTAAAGTTGGTAACAGAGGCATCAGCTCAAGTTGAAGGCTTTGCACGAAGAGATGGGATGATTCGGCAGAAGATTAAATCTCGTAAACTTCTCAAAACATTCAATACTAAAATGCAGTTTTGACATTTTTTATTTTGTGTAGGTAGCGGATAATCGAAAACTTAAGCGGGCTTACTTATGTTTAATGTTTGTGGGCGGCTGGGCGGCAATGGAATGGTGTAAACTAGAGAAGGTATACAGTACAGACAAACTTGCGTGGTATCTTTTCGGACTAGTGTTTTTTTTTATTAATAGAACCCTTGTGTGTGGATTATAAAATTTTAAATTGCAATGAATCTTGCTTTATAATGGGAAAATTCTTTATCACTATGCCTCTGGGTTTACATTTTAGATTCAATTGATATTGTATACCTACATGGGTAAACGTCATTATATTATTGAATATTGCGTAAAGTTTATGTTGTTAAATGTAAGTGGTTGTAATTAGATAAACGTTATTTGAAATGCATTTCGGTACACCAAACTGCTTCTGTTTGTAAAACTTATTACATCTTGCTTCATAAGAAATGCAGACAAAATGCTTGGGTGAAGAGTTTCTCTGCTGGTTAAATAGCTATTCTATATTCCACATTTCTCTTAAGTTTAGTCTACAGCATGTTGTAAAATATACATCAGCGTTAACTGGTATCTGTCCTATTTCAATCTCATTTGTAATAATGGCGGTAATCTAGATTCTATGTGGGCAGATAAGTGCATAAACACAAGCTTATTAACATGATTTTTCAACAAAATGGCAGAAAAAACACATTTTTGGTCATAACTTTTTCTGTGATTAAAATAGACTAAAACTTTCTCTTAGAGCTGATACAAACATGGCAATTACGCAAATTTTGAGCTATAAATGAAGTCTCTACGATAAGCGGTTCTCAAGTTATGGCCTTTTGGGGTAAATTGGCCCCCCTAAAACAGATTTGGGGGTGTTGCTAGCCCCCCTAAAGTGGCAACAGCCCAAAAACATTTTTTGGGGGGTTTTTAGGGTATTTGTCAGGATTTAAGAACTACACTTTTTTCAAATTTTTTTTTCACTCCACCCTAGTGGGGAATTGGAGAAAAAAGGTTAGGAATCCCATTCGCTAACAATAACGAGTCGTTAAAAAGTTGATTTTGTAAATCTTGATTGAGAAATTTTTTTTTGAAAAAGGTTATTAAATTTGCTAAAAGTATCACTAATGTTTCCGCCCGGGCTCGAACCGGGGACCTTTCGCGTGTTAGGCGAACGTGATAACCACTACACTACGGAAACACGGTTGCGCTTCAGCAAAAATCGCACTAAAAAAAAATCCGTACAGTAACTGAGCTTGCCAACTAACAGTTCTAGGAGCTGGATTGTTTCATTTGTTTGCATCATTTTATCGTGTTCACATAGCGGACGCAAACGAATAACAACCTGAAAGCTGATGTGCTATTACTGTGAGACTACATTTCTGCTCCAAAATTCCATCTATAGGAACGGGTTCTGAGTTCATCAAGTAAACGTGAGTAAACAAGTCAAGTTTTATTTTTTCAGTATGCAAGTAAAATCATAAAATGGCACACTCGTCATTCGCAACAGAGCTATGAGACAAAGTAGGTGTTACCATGTACCACTACCATAGTAAATGCCCACTGTGAATGCAGTGAAAGAGTAAAGCCTCACCGCGTCAACTGCATCATTCTACTTTCGTTTAATACGCTACCATTAGGAGATTGCCATTCAACCACGTAGTTTTACGTTGGCGAAATAGCGAATGCCGAAAAGCGCAAATAGGGGTCAATGAAGACAGCAACCCCCCTTAGTTAGCCAAGTCGTTAACCGTTAATCCATACGAAAATCCATATATGGAACATTTTAATTTTTCAAACGTGTTTTGGACTTGGTCGAGTGGTAGCCTAACGCGTTCGTCTCTGGAGCGGGAGGTCAGAGATTCAAGATTCGGTCCGGTCAAATCGAACGCAGTGTTGACAACGGATCGACACCGTTGCGAATTTCTTCGAAAGAAGCTCTGTTGCCCGGGCGCAACAACGCGGTGATGGGCTCTGCTAACTCGTTACAAGCTTCAGTGGCGTCGCTAGGGGGCGGGGTAGCCGGATGTCACCATTTTAGGGTGACACCATTTTGTAATACCAGTCAAACAGAAAATAACACAACAATATGTTTAATATCATTGGAAATGCTTAGCACTCTAAAATTAACTAAAAAATGATTTAAAGCCCCTTTTGAAAAAATTATTTAGAGGGGGGAGCGCTAATTTGTAGAAATATAACTCACAAATTAGTAAAAACCTTTAAAAATTGCCAAATAAGCAATTACATTTGATCGCTTTTTGAAACATGCTGAATGTAGGTTTCATGAAAAAATATATCAGCTCAGGAGTATGGGAGGGGGTGGCTATTATCAGTATTATAGTTAATTCTCAAGCACTTCAACTCAAATATTGTTCAATTAGCCCCCTTCCCCTATCATTTTTCGCTATTAAATATAGACGATATGGATTACTCCGTGTGAGTTTCATTGAACCTGTAGCGTTGCTTGGCGGGAATACAGCCTTTCCCTCGCCCCCATTGGCCAGCAGGCCAAAATGCAGAATAAAGAAAATACCTCGTTTTTAACACTTCTGAGACCCTCTTTTGCATTGGAATAGACTCAAAAAATGATTTGAAGCTTGTTTTGAAACATTTATTTACGAGGAAGAGCTAATTTATCCAAAACAAAACTCATAAATCAGAAAAAAAAACTTTGAAAATGGCCAAAAATTTGTCTTTTGATTTGATCGCTTATCGAAAAATGCTGTTGTTTCTATACATCCCTGAACATAGGTTTTATCAAAAAATGAAATATAAGATGAGAAATAGGGGAGAGGAAGTATTCAATGTTAGTCAATTACCACTAACATCTCTCAAACTTCCTTCCATTAGCCCCCTAATTATATCTTTCTCTATAAAATATAGACGAAAAAGAGTATTCCTTCGGAGTTTTGTTGAACTCTAGAATAGGATTTCATGATTTATCAGCTTGTAAATAAGAGAACCGAAATTCTGGCAATAGTTACCACCCACATAGCTCATTTTTGCAACTAGTATTATCATGATTTTACACTGCTAATTTGTATGGCACGTTTCAATAGCATTAAGTTTTATCAAAATAGGCCTAAAATTAAGTTAGTTTTTGTTAAAAATAGACAAAATTTTCGAGCGCTGGTGGCTCCGCCCCCAGACCCCCGAAAAAGCCCCCCCCCCCCCCATTGCAGATTTCTGGCTACGCGCCTGAGTCAAATCATGTTTTTGCACTGCTAATTTTTATGCCTCCAGAGTTATCTATCCCTGAAGCCGGATTTTAAAAGCATTAACTTTTATCAAAATAAGGCTAAAATTAAGTTATTTTTGCAAAAAAAATAAATTTTTTTGAGCGCTGGGGCTCCGCACCCAGACCCCCAATGGTATCCGACGGATAGGGCGGAGCTTCCAGACCCCCGAAAGAGCCCCTACCCACTGCAGATTTCTGGTTACTCGCCATATGTTAACCGTGTGATGTGATATTAAATGCGCATACTTCCAAGTTGTAGAATCTTACATGAGAAGTTATTGAGCTAGCCAAATTACAACCGCTATTTACAGTACCGGTAATGAAGTAGCACCGCCATCTTTAAAATATAACCTTTTGCGGCCTACTGTACATTAATATACATTACCTGCTACACTTTCTTCAAAATATAATCTATGAAGGGTGACACCAAGAAACTCCGCCCCGGGTGTCACCATCCTTAGCGACGCCACTGACAAGCTTCGGCGTATTACGGCGTGAATAATGAAAAATTTGATTTGTATTTTGGCTCCTGTACAATTTTTTTATTAACCATCAAAGTTTGAGTTGAGGCTGGCTGTTCTCAAATTTTCAAGAAATTTCAGCCTCATTTCTAAACTTTATTGGATAATCTAGTAGGACAATTTTATTCTTACGTGGTTACAAGCATAGGCGTAACCAGGGTGGAGGGCAGAGGGCCTGGCTCCCCCCCAATCGAAATGCCACCAATCATACAAATTTGACAAAAAAGCCTTGTTTCTTCAGTTTCTTTTAGCATCTTCATGTACAACAGTACACGTGTACCATTGGCGTAGCCATAGGGGGCCCAGACCCCCCCAATTAGAATGCCACCAATAATAAAACTGTGACAAAATGTTTATTTTTTCTTCAGTTTCCGGTTCTTTTAGCATCTTCGCGTCCAACGGTAAAGTGTATAACAATAATTAACAATAATAATGACAACCGGAGACCCGGGCCTCCTCAATTCAATTTTTGGCAACCAATTTAAATGTATAACCTGTGTAAAATTAAGAGCGTTTGTCCTAAAAGCTGCAACCTCAGGCCCTCATCTAACTTTTTGATGACGACAATGCAAAAACCAGGACCGGATTTACCATATGGAACAGTGCCATGGACCACGCGCTCAGATCGTAAGACATTTATTTAGTCTTCGCCTATATTTGGCAGGAAGATGTTGCAAAAATCCCCAAAGTACCATGGGGCCCCACGCAATGCAAATCTGTCCCGAACAATAACATGCTGGTAAGTAAGTCTAACCATCTATCATACCATTTTTCAATAACAATTCTCCTTCACCTCGCAAGTTTTTACGCAAAAAATACTTTTGAGAGAAAAATAGCTAGGGGAAATGCTCATTGAAGAAATTACTGAATTTGAATTAAGGGGGCGTGGCCCCCCTGGCCGTTCATGTACTTCTATAACTGCTTACTTTCATGACAAAACAAAAAATTCTAAAGAAAATTATCGTGTGGATTATTATTTAATACTAAAAGATTACAGGAGTTAAGAGGCAATATGCTTAACTTCTCCCTACCTGAGTCAAACCACTTACAATGTTGAGCACCAAAATGCAAGATCTTACACTTGTTTTGGACTTAAATTGCAGGTAAAAGGAAGATTAAACAATTTAATTTTTGATTGGCTTTCGAATGTTAAAAATCTAGATTTTTCAAATGGCTCCGAACACGTGCGAAATGTGATCCAATAGCATTAAAATAACTTTTTGTTCCAAAAAATTACAAAAAATCGTCCAGCGGCTGGGAGCTCCGCCCTCATACCCACGTCTGTGATACGTTTGAGATGCACTAGTTTACTCAACACATCTCCCAAAGTTAGATATTTGCACTTTTTAACTTTCAATTTAAGCATTTTTCCCTTCAGCAAAATTCCTGGTTAAGTGCCAACAACCCACTGCTTCAGATCTTCCATTCTACGATATCTTTGTCTCCAAAGGGTTCAACTTTTGAAAATTTCTAATGACGTCATTGCATGTGATTTATGGTTTGGGTCCCCCCCCCAATGAAAAACCCTGGCTACGCCTATGGTTACATGTAGTCTTGCGCTATTGATCAAAACTACTGTTTGGCAAATCAACAAATGTCAATGCTATATAAAAAAAAAAACCAAGACAACTCTGCTGACTACGTACATTAAATACGTTGTAGTGTATGTAGCCTCATGTTCCTGATTTATTTCTTGATGTTGTCTCATTTTGGCGGCGTACTGAGCAAATTGGTGCAACTCGAGTGTAAGACTGGTCTGGGAAGAGCTTAGGAGTTTTAGCTTGTTTTGAATGACATGTGTATTAGAAAAGCTTGCAGCAGCGAATCGGGTTACGGTTGAGGTGTGAGTTACATGCTGTAGGCCTATTAACAATCCGAGCAACCTGACGTTTTGGTCGAGTACTCGCGCTCGCAACGAACGCAACGTCCAAAATCAACTCCAGGTTTTGTCAAGTTGGACTAGGGTTGCTTGCCTACCCCCTACGCGGTTTTTCTTCGTAGAAACTGTTTAGCTTGACGTTGATAGGGCTCTCAAACTCGCTACAAAAAATGAAAACTATTTCTTCGACAAAAACAGCGAGTATGATGAAGGTTTGAATATTTTCTATACGATTCAGTGTGTCAGTGCCCAAGTATGACGTCATTGCACGCTATGAAGCAAAATGATGTATGGTTGATATTATTAAAAGATTTAGGTTTGGGGCTCGATCTCGTCTTGTCTCATGGTCGGATTTACATTGCGCGGAGCCCCTGGTACTTTTGGGATATTCGCTGCACACTGTCTCGCCAAATGTAGTTAAAGACCAAAAAAAAGATCTTCTATCCAAGCGCGAGGCCAGTGGCGTAGCTAGGTGGGGGGGGGGCCCGCCCAGGTGACACGATATTAAGATTTGAAACCGTAACTCCACTGATTTGTGGTGAAGACCTTGTTTTTCATTTTGTTTGGTCTCCAACCTCATATTGACCGTAAACCCACTAATTTTACGGCGAAGACCTTTTTTTTGGTCTTCCGAAAAACGGTACACACCACGATATCCCGCCCCGGGTGCCACCATCATTAGCAACGCCGCTGCGCGGGGCCTCTGGCACGGTGCCATTTTACCAAATGGCAAATCCGGTTCTGTTTACTCTATAACTGACTTATAAAACAACAAATTTGAGAAAAACGTTATTGTATTATAAAAAGTAGTCACGACAAATACCACACACGCAAATAAAACACCAAAGCAAACACTGATAACGTAACTATAATAGCAAAAAAACAAGGGGATAACCGTTGCTCATCCAGACTTACAAAACTTTCAAATACAGTAAAAGAAGAAAATATGCAAGTAAAAAATACTGTTATGTTTAGGATTTGGTTAGGAAAAGCTAAAATGGTATACAGAACTTGAATAATATAAGTGACTAGATATCGGACAGCATACGTTTGAATGGGGTAAGAGAGCAAAACCAAAGCGGAAGACGCTAAGCACTATGCGCGCTCAGCGGTTATTTTGCCTCGCTCAAAGTCGGGATAAGAAAGAACTAGCCAACTGTATTCGCAAAATTGGAAAACACACAAAACGGCCAAAACAAGCAGAGAAGAATTGAAAATAGATGGGAAAAGTGTACTGACCACGAGAAAGACAAGTCTTGAATGTCACAAAAGTAAACCGTGAAACACAGTTACAATCACCGAAGAAATATTTCTCCAAAACAATACCATCACAGGAGCCGAAAATGCGTAAAACAAAGAATTAATAAAGATGGTTGGTCTGTGCATTCTCGGTTGCCGTTGGGCGTGATAGTATTTTGCTGGAAAAAATTTATTTGAATAATTTTTATGACTTCACTAAACTGTACCCAATTTTGTGGATCTATCACAGTCGGTACTCCTTTTTATTGTTCGACTGGTTAGCGGGTATCCTCTATTGTCCTTTTCAATGAACATTTATAATCGTAATTCAAATTACATATTTATTCACCGAGTCTTGGCCAGGAGACGGTAAAAGGATCTGCGGTCTTTGAGTCAAGCTACCACATGTACACCAAACACAGTGGAGGCTTTACACTGTCCCGTACAATGCTGACGTTAAGTAGAGAAGCTATGAACACCAATTTTCTAGTCCTTGGTTTGACCCGACCGGGAATTGATCCCAAGTCTACGGTTTCAGTAGCAGACGCTCTATTCACTCGACGACAGATCGGTTTATTATTTGTCACTGTCTTAGCTACAGTTGTGGCATCCCAAATAGAACAACTAAATAACGGTTAACCGTTGATTATGCCTAAAGTGTGCAGTGGTCGCGAACACCGAAGGTTTGAAAAGCTAGAGCGAGATTTTTCTTGAATGTTCATGGGAAATAGCCTAATACCAAATTCTGACGAGCATAGCCAAGAGTTTAAAATGTGAAAATAAATGCCTTAAACAAAACCATTCAGTCTAAAAACAAACTAGGACACAACACAATGAAAAAAGCAAACAATTTTCAAACCATAAAACACAAAAACAATCAATTCATGAGCTTAAAGCCTTGCAAAATAAACCATTAATGTAGTATTCTCAATTTTACGATTTAGTTAATGGATTTGGTTAAGTTACTTTGAGACGATATAAAAACTTTAATTTCAAAGTCAATACTAACTTAAAGAATATTTTTCACGAAAACATACACCATCAAATATTTTGCTCGAAGAACATAAATGTAAATATGATGCAATTTAACAGTTGCAAATGGCTTGACTCCTTTTGTTGATATACAGACGCTGCATAGAGAACACTAAATTGTATCAGGAGGCTGCAAAGACAAAACCAGGACTGGATTCAATCTTATAATTCTAAAAATTTTAACTAGGGTAAAATTTTCAAGTTAAATCTGACATTTTTTGAGAATGGATTAACACACGTAACCACAAATCTAAAACTTTATGTTGGGATTGGGGCATTTTTTGCTCAAAGTTTCTGTTAAATGCGGCGAATTCGATCTATTTTAAACGAGGACTGAAGGCAAAATCAAAATCAATGGGGGTACTTAAAATTAGGGCAATCGTATTAAATTGGTGTCGACTCCATCCTTCTTCACCCAACAGATTTTACTTCAAACACGACGTACAAGCCTCTCCAACCAAAATTTTTATTAGCAACACTTATGTTGATAACATCGGCGACGCCATCTTAGTTCTATCTTAAATTAACGCTGAAATTATGCTTAGCCACAAAAGCCTTTAACCTATATACACTATAATACAGGCAGTTATGAGCCTCTGTGG
The DNA here is from genome assembly GCA_963965965.1 of Trididemnum nubilum. Taxonomy (NCBI): domain Eukaryota; kingdom Metazoa; phylum Chordata; class Ascidiacea; order Aplousobranchia; family Didemnidae; genus Trididemnum; species Trididemnum nubilum. The sequence continues at coordinate 25,254,837 of OZ014479.1, read as the reverse complement.
GCTACGTTTCTACGTTAAAACGTCAGGGGTTGCAAATACAAATTATGGTTACAAAGGCCCCTACAGCGTGTTTGAAATACAATATCTCTAGAACCCTGGGTCAAGAAGGATGGAGTCAACAACAATCTAGTACATATTTCATTTTATTTTTCATATTTTACATTTATTATATTTTGTTCCATTCAAAACAAAAGTAAAAAACAACAACACTAAACAAACTCTCATGGACACACATAAATACAAATAAATAGAACAGGAAGCTGCGAAGGACCTCTCGGTCATCGAGTCAAGCAGCCACCCAAAAATTAGTTATGTCAAGCTCTGGGCATGTCAGTTTTTCATGTTGATTTGAATATGTTGCGTATTTGGTCAAACTTGAGCTTTTGTCAATTCCAATTAACTTCAGGTAACTGTAAATCATTTGTAACTTAACAAAAAATATTTTTTGTATTTTAATTTAAATTGATCGAATGGTAATTTGCATAGGTGGGCACAAGTCCGTTAATCGTTAATCCGTTATTAACGAAGCTAACTTTTTCATTAACTCGTTAATCCGTTCAAAAGTTTCTTCATGTTAACGGACTAAATTAACTTCCGTTACGTTCTGTTCACGGACTAAAGTAACTTCCGTTACGTTCTGTTAACTTCCGTTAAAGTTTTTATCGTTAATATCTTGCACCATTCATTCATCGGACCGGTACAAATCAGTTTGCACTGGTAACACCTGTTCGTATTAGCACGAGTTTTATAGAAGAAAACGAAGAAAGGAGCTCTTTTTTGTGGCAAATAATAACCTGCAGCCTCATAGGTCCATTAATTAACGCTGTTCACAATTTCCAAAGATTTTCCGATTGCTGCTTCGTTGTGCATTTGAACTTTTTTTTTTTTCTTGAAATTAGATTAGACTGTAAAATGCAACTTTCAAAACACAAAAAGACCACCATAGCAATGAATATTTCCTTACAATCAGCTCAACAGCGTCGATAAGTGTTATAGAAGCGAGTGAATAAAACGAAATGTAAATTACACGCAAAATGTTATCGGATTAACGGACTTTATTAACTTCCGTTAATTAAAGCTGAAAATAACGGATTAACGTTAACGGAGGTGTGGAGTTTGTTAACGGACTAGTGGTTAACGAAGCTAACGTTTTGCATTAACTTGCCCACCTATGGTAATTTGTTTATTTCATATGGTGCCGAGTTCCAAATTTTGGCTGCTTGAAACTTAACACTTTTTTTGTAATTTTTGTGTTCTATGCTGTGGTAAATACAACTTAGTTCAGACGAAGCGAGGCGCGTTAATTGTGTGTGTATCGCTCTAACAGGAGTGAAGTGACAATTTAGGTGATTCGGTAGTTTTTTGCGTGAATTCTTGAGTATTAATTTTGCTACGTCATACACATACAAGTCTTTCTGTTTTAAGATTTGTAATAGGTGATAAAATGGGTGTAAGGTGGTCCGGCCACAGTCCACCTGCAACTATTTTGACAACTTTATTTTGAAGAATATATAATCAATCTTTTTAAATGATTATCATAAGTGTTATCCCAGATTACAATACCATATAATGAGAGTGAACTATACAATAATACAATCTACGAAGAGCTGTAAAAGGTAAGATGTTTCGCAATTGAGACAAGATACCTACAGATCTAGATATTTTACATGTTAACTTGATAATATGTTCTGCAAAGTTTAATTTCTCATCAATTGTAATGATAAGTATTTTACTATTCATGGACAGATACAATTGCCCTAACTACAGATACCCCGTTGATCTTGCTGTCAGTCCTCGTTTAAGTGATTGAACGGAAGTCAGAACCTCCCATATCAATGGTGTCTCAAGCTAACACAAAGTTTGCAGGACCTTAAACATTTCGTCCGAATGCTGTATGGTTAAATTTATATTTTGTGCTAGAAAGAGTTTTTCAATCTTCAGCCATCAAACCTTGGGAGAGCAATTTTGGTATGGCTTCGTGACCCGCAAAAATCCTAACTGTAGCATGATTCTAAATCCGTATCAATGCCATGGAAGATTGGAAGTTCGTACCAAGTCCAAACGAAAATCACAAACGGAAACAAGAGGGCCAAAATCGTAAAGAATTCAAGTGAAGCCATAACCAACCAAGCAGCTGTAAAGAAACGTCTCTTAAGCAGCTAACAGCAATACTGTCCGAAGTACATTAAAGGGTTAAAAGGAAATACTCAAAACAGTTAACTTAGCGAGGCTTATACAGCTATCACTCTAAACAGCGCAAAAAATTGTACCAAAACATGCAGTATAATCAAAAACGAATGTATGCGACGCACGTTTTCAACAGCTGGTTGATCATCATTTTCCACTTCAAATGATACACAGATTCTAAATATTGAAATTCATACCTGAAAAAAGTTAACTATGAAAAAATTAGTCCTTTGGCGAGACAGAAAACGCTTGAGGCTTTGACGCAAAAATAAAATCTGTTAGATCGCCAAACGATGATAATATGAAACGAAAAATTTTTTCACGTTGCTGACCAAAGCAACCACGGAAAAAATGGACTTGCAAAAAAATCTTTACTGCAAGAGGCTGAAATAAGTCGGTCTCAGATAAAGTTGCCAAGAAGGATCATATCCTAACAACAAGCTGCAAAATGAAACTACTTTTTGTCAATGAGATATCAGTACCGTATTGAAAAAAATTTACTGCTGATAATTGTTTAGAGTTGGCTACAGGGTTCAAGTTCATAGTAATATCATTTCTAAAGAACAAAAAAATAAGTTAATCAAAAATAAATAATAAACCAATAATAATTAGCCAGATATCACGCCAGCTCTAAACAGCGTGGTTTTGGTTCACTCCGTTTGACAGGTTAACCCTCGGCAAACAAGCACGATACCTTACGTGGACGATATGATGGACCAGAAGTATGAGGTTGACCGGCATCGCCAAATAAACTGCCTTGTTGAAATGAATTCTGTGAAACAAATTCGAAAATTATATTATCCAAAACATGGGATTAGTGATTAATAGAAAATATGCAAAATGCTAATACAAAGCATCAAAAACAAAAACCTATAACGACTTCAGCAATTTTTAAGCATACTAGCAATCTACTGCGTAAAACAAATTATTCATTACCCTTGCTCGGTGGGTTAAAGGTAATTTAGTTGGAACTGCCAGCTCGTTCCTTTGAATCAAGAACATGGATCACATGGCAGGCGATCACTGTAGCTGATGGGTATCCACTACCCATCGGCGGGAAGACGGTTTCGCTGTTCCATTTCGGCAATGGGTGTAAGAATAAAAATTAACGAAACTTCGCTAAGCGATATTGTAAGTGGGAGCGAGGCCGTCTATTGCCTACACAGATCTCTTTTGCTCTATTGGTTGATTTTAACTCAACCAAGGTTTCTAGCATCCGAGTACCGAATAAAGATCGAATTTTTAGCCGCTCACCCACCTATCGTCACTAGGCACATTTAAAACGTCATTCAGGTAGGAAATTTTTTTGCTCGATTTTCTCTCGAAAATTTTGACAGATGTGAAGACAAACTGCACCAAATTTGAGCTTTCTGCGACCTTCTGTTTCTGAGATATAACAGATCAGATTTCGCTTAAAAAAAACTTTTTCCTCTTAGAAATTTTGCCAGGGTTGCCAATTAGAAACAAAATTTCGAAAAGTTACTGCGTATTCCTAATTCTTAATAAACATTTTGCGACAGAGTTATTGTGAAAAAAAGTAGATTCACAGTTGCAAAATTAACTGCTTTTCAAAAAAATATAAGCCAGCTTTCCAAAAGTAGATCTTCTGTTACAATGCTGACAAAATGATAACATTGATTTGTACAGCAATATCTTGAAAATGGCACGTCATAGAAACTTCAAATTTGGTGAGAATGCGTTTAAGGCCTATACCAACACCTTGGGCAATAGTAAAAAACTTGACTTGAATGTCCTTTTAAACCACTAGTCGCGGGTGATCATCTTGGCGAATATCACTAGAGTTTTGAATTTCGCACCAGAATTGAGCAACCTTAAAGCCACTCAGATTAGAACATTAAAACAATTCATCTCTATTACGAAGTCGAAATGTTATTGTAATTACATCTTCATTTGTTAAGCTGCCTTGGTCAGGAGAAAGCGAAGAAACTTTTCGGTTATCGAGTCAAGCTGCCGTTTGCCCACCTAGCTACCACAACACGGTGGAAGCTTCACACTGTTCCTTTTACTGCTGAACATCAAAGAAAAAAGCTGTGAATATCAATTTTTCTACTTTTGGGTTTGACCGGAGCGGAAATCGAAGCAGAGTCTATCGTGTAAGTAGCATACGCTCTACCCACTCTACCAGTAATCGGTTAACTCGCTCGTTGAAAACGTACATCGTATAAATAAAAAGGGTTCGTGCAGAACGGAACGAATTACCTACTTCATAACGACTTACTTCATTTAAAGTTTGCACTGTATTATATTCTTGAAGACGAATTTCACTTTCCGTAACAGTTTTGTTTTCAATCAGTGCCAAGCGGTCTCCGTCACTAGTGGGTGTGTCAGTTGGCACCGACAGAAACGGCTTTGTAGGCGGTTGATGGGAAGCATTCTGCGACCATTTCCGATCATGTGATTCAACTTCAGCCACATTTCCAAATATATCAGCTGTTTTCAAATTCGCCATCGAATCGTAGCCATGCTGAATCAAACCGCTCGACGGCGGAAAAATCTGAACCGCCTCTTCTCGACCGGAAGTGACGTCATGGGACTGAATGGGGTGACGGTCGGTTTGGAAACTTTGATCAGTGTCAGAATGGTCAGGTATGGTCTCCCACATCATGCGGTTGTGATGATCGGTAAGTCGTTGGTGATGCATCTAAAAATAAAAAACTGAAATGTAATTTGGATTGAAAATTCAAACCAGTTATGTTGGCTGGTTCAATCAACATGTAATTTATTTCCATGCCGCCTAGACTGGCAGACTGCGAAGGAAAATAACGCGTGTACTTAGAGCTTTCATTTGCCTACAAATTGAGAGTAGACGTGATAATCCTACAAACAAAATTCAAGAATAAATAGATTCTTGGTTTAGCTCCATTTTAAAACATAGCAAAAAATAATAAAAGGCTTTCAAACAAAACTGTGTAATCGTTATTTGTTGAGCTCCGACCGGGAGGCTTTTTTTCCAGACCAAAAAGCCGAAGCAACTTTCACTATTCATTTTGTGGAATATGCAGTAACTGAAGATAAAATTTAACTGAAGAATGCAGTTACCGTGCAATCACATCTTTACTAGCAAGTTGCTTTGGCCAGGAGACAAAAAAGACTTCGAGTCAAGAACCATTGATATGGGAAAACCAATTTCAAAAATAAAAGATAAAATGTACCTACCTCATGCATACAAAGAGCACTCATGCTGAGCTCCATTGAAGTTAACTCCCTTCTGCGGTCAGCTGATTGTGGTTTGGAGAGCCCGTGCAGAGGAGACCGACCTATTCCACCAAAAAAAGGGCAAAAACTAATTAAATGCCATAAATACGCAAAGAATCTAACTTGAGGTTCAAGCAAAACTTCAAAGTAGAATTAATTGCTGAAATATTACCAATACTATTTTTCGTGGGTTTTAGCTAGCACATAGTAATGCCACACATAGTAAAAGACACACTACAACGAAAAAAATTGCTTCCTGTATTATACAACGCACTTACCTGGGTACAATAACCGTGAATCGTTAACCCCTTTAGCGCCACCACTTGACTGAGGAGGAGATACAGCACCAAGTTGTTTATCGACATGAAACGGTAGGTCAGCATCAGCACCTAAGAGTACGAGCAAGTAGACATTAAGCAACGAAAAAATGATTAGTTAAAGAGCTATACTGTAGCTTTCCTTTTGCTAAGGCTCATTTCGTGGAGGGCAATCATGTAGCAAAACAATATCGACTTTGGAAGAGGCATTATGTAGGTGAGTAATTGGGTAGTGACACTAATATTCTGGGTGGTGGCTTGATCATTGTACTAACTATTCAAAGATCGATGGTAGCTCGTTTTTCTGAGCAATATTTTTGTCCTTTCAAGAAATCTCTAATGATCATCACCACACAGAAATTCTTAGCACGTAAAAATTTCCAATACAGCATCAAACAAATCAAGATAGAATCGAAGTATTTCTCTTGAGAAATATTAATTTGAAACAGTATTGAAGAACGATCTTCTTCCAAATTTTTTTTTCCGGCCAATTGGTCGAGCGGTAACGCGTTCGTCTCTGGAGCGGGAGATCTGAGGTTCAAACCTCCGGCCGGTCAAATCGGACACACTGTTGCCAACGGCTCGCCACCGCTGCGACATTTCTTCGAAAGGAGCTGTGTTGCCTGCAGGCACAATGACGCTGAGATGAGCCCCGCAAACTCGTTACACGCTTCGGCATAATACAGTAAATACAGTGAAGGATTTGGAAGAAGAATGATCAAAAGTAAAATGGTTTAATTTAAGTGATTTGTAAAATCACGAATAAAAGTACGGTACAGTAAACAACAATGCTATTAGCGGTCTAGCAATACCGGAAGCCTTAGCAATAATGCGCATCATAGAGTGGAAGACGTAGTAGTGCTTTACGCATGCCTACACAACCGGGAATGCCGGTTAGTGAATCAAGTGTTGAATATGATGAGGCTGTCTATCAGAAAAAATTAGACTTAACCGATCAGTGGCCATGAAGATAAGACTTCTTCTGCATCGGAGTTTGATTCCATGTAGGGTCACACAGAAGGTTTTATAATTGATATTTGTGATTACATTTTATTCACTTCGTTGTCTTGAAAAGACAGCGAAAGGATCTTTCAGTCTTCGAGTCAAGCTGCCACTTATCAATTACACACGGTGGAAGCTTCACATTCTTTCTTAATGCTGAACGTCAAGTAGGCAAGCTGTGATCACGATTTTTATGTACTTTAGCTTAACCTTGGATAGTTTTATAGTTTGGTACTTATAACTTCGTTTAGAACTTTAAGGGCATTCAAGTTTTGTGCTGTTGACCAAAACGCTAGGATAAGCGTAAAATGCATTTTCACCAAATTTGAAGTTTCTATGTTTGCCATTCTTCAGATATTGCAGTGCAAAATTAACAATTTTCCACTTATTACAGTGTTACCATTTTGTCTGTGTTGTAACAGAAGATCAACTTTTAGAAAATTGGCTTAAATTTTTTTTTTTTTTTGAAAAGCAGCTAATTTAACTGTTCTGAACCTTTACTTTGTTTTGATAATAACTCTGCTAAAAACATTTAGTGAGAATCAGGAACTATGCAGTAACGTTTTGAAATTTTGTTTGTAATGGACAATTCTGACAAAGTTTCTAAGGGAAAAAAAATTTTTAAGGGGAAATCTAAGCTGTTAAATCTCGGGAATAGAAGGTCGTAGAAAGCTCAAATTTGGTGAAGTTAGTCTTCAGATTCGTCAAATTTTTTTGAAAATCGTGCAAAAACTTTTCGACCTGAATACCTTTTTAAAGGAACAAAGTGTGAAGCCCCCATAGTGAATAATAGACTGGTGGTGGTGAGGGATTGGATCAAAGGCTATAAAGGAAGTGACCATAAGATCATAAGAGTCTGGCATTCGCCTTGTCAATCAACAAAATACAGTGACCTCACCTTTTCCGTAACCAGGCAAATAAGAATCCATATTTTGTTCGAATTGGGAACGCAATATTTCAGGAGGCTAAGACAAAATATTTCAGTGAAAATATTATGGAATATTCCGCATGTAATCATAAAATCAGGAGGTCTAATTTTCCTGTATATCAATAATTTTGATGTAAAACCAATGACAAATTAGTCATTTCGAGCAAAATAACTTACAAATTATATTAAATTTTAATCAATTTTACATCAACATTAAATTCTATGCATGCTACTGTCTAAACTAATACAACCCTAAAATTAGAAATAAGAAACTTGGAAATCAAAAAAACAATTTTTTTAAATTTCGACATTCAACTTATGAACTGTTACTAAAACTACGAAACTAAGAGCAAAAATCTAAAATTTTTCAAGGCAGCACATGATTGTGTATAATCTTGAAGCGAATATTAAGCCAATCCAATACATTACATCATATTGTGCAACTTACTGAGCAAACAACTCACAAAAACATTACAACACTCGCTCTTTAAAGTAGAATGCTGTGAGTCAATACAGTATTTTCAGATGATGATAATCGTAGTAAACCCCATACTTACTACATTTGGATCAGAATTGACAGATGAAATCAAATAGTTTTGAGAATGGGCAGCCTCTGGCAACGTATTCAAGTTTGTCTAAAAAACATAAATAGGTGAAAATACCCGCACAATTTTAATTAGGACTTCCCGCAAGCGCGTAGTAGCTTTGTTTTTGTTCACGAATTTTAGGAGATGAGGATTGATTTGCTCATAACTCGCAAACGGTAAGATCCATAGGTGGGCTAGTTAATGCAAAACGTTAGCTTCGTTAACCGCTAGTCCGTTTGCAAACTTCACACCTCCGTTAAGGTTAATCCGTTATTTTCAGCTTTAATTAACGGAAATTAATAAAGTCCGTTATTCCGTTAATATTTTGCGTGTAATTTACATTTCGTTTTATTCACTCGCTTCTAGAATACGTATTGACGCTGTTGAGCTGATTGTAAGGAAATATTTCTCGCTATGGTGGTCTTTTTGTGTTTTGGAAGTTACATTTTACAGTCTAATCTAATTTCAAGATAAAGATATAAGTTCAAATGCACTGACGAAGCTGCGATCGGAAAATCTTTGGAAATTGTGAACAACGATAATTAATAGACCTATGAGGCTGCAGATTATTATTTGCCTCAAAAAAGAGCTCCTTTCTTCGCTTTCTTCTGTAAAACTCGTGCTAATACGCAACAAGTGTTACCAGTGCAAACTGGTTTGTACCGATCCGATGAATGAATGGTGCAAGATATTAACGATAAAAACCTTAACGGAAGTTAACAGAACTTAACGGAAGTTACTTCAGTCCGTTACCAGAACTGAAAGGAAGTTAATTTGGTCCGTTAACACGAAAAAACTTTTTAACGGATAAACGGACTTGTGCCCACTTATGGTAAAACCTAGAAAGCTGAAATTTGGACTCAACATACGAATTAATGAAAGCGTCATGGGTGCCAATTTTGGGGATCCTAGGTCACGTGATCGTGAATTAAAACACAAAAAAACGGCAATTTTTGGATTGAAAATTTATTAATTTGCTTGTAACTCAAAAACCACTTGACATGCAATGCTAAATTTCGGACATAATGAGGGTGCTTATGAATGCTTTACGCAAACTGAGTTTGGGGGCGCTCGGTCACGTGGCCAAAATTTTACTAGCCGAAAATGGGCAAGAAGTTGACGAGTTTGAACCGATATATCTCGGAAATTACCGATATTGATGAAAAATGTTTTGTGTCTATTGAGCACACTATCAACCACCTTTCTTTTGGTTATGTTTGTTTACCCCAACTTGAATACTATTTTTCTTCTTCTGTTTCTCTTTTCTTACTTTTTTTGCTTTTTCTTCCCGAGCTATCTACTTTTAAACCGCTTAAGGCACAGCATTCAAAGTTCTAGCGATTGAAGATATCAGGGAGGACTAGTGTGCGACTGAAATCGGGTGTACCAGGTCGGGGGGATCCGCCTCAATCAGGTCGTCCAAAATTTTGAACTTTTATTCTGTTACAGCTAGATGGATAAAATTTTCGGAATGGGTGGATATTAAAAATAAACTAAACCTAACAAAAATTGTGAGTGCCACAATGGGGGTTTCCCCCCAAACGGGCCCTCCGAAATTCAAACTTAATAACCTTTTAAGCTAGACACATTAAATTTTTAAGTAAAGGAAATATAAAAGAAAAATAAAATTTAACAAAGATTAAAGATAACAAAATTTAATTGGAAACATTAAAGAGACCATGCCAAATGGGCCTCTTTAAATTTTTATTACAAAGTACTCCAGCTAGACATATCAAATTTTAAGAGTACCGGTAGGTTAATATAAAAGACAAAACATGTTAAACTAGGCAATACAATGTTGGACAATTAGCCCTTAAATGGACCTTCAAAAAGATGAATTCTTGCAATGAATTGGTATCGCAGAAAAGTCAAACCTGTGAGGATTACTCCAACATTTAAGACATTAAAGTACTTAAGCTTTATGGCTTTGATAGATTTAAGCTACATTTAAGTTGGATGGCCGAGTTTTTTACTAAACTGTCACTTGTGACGTTGAAATAACCTTCTACTTGCTCTTTAAAGTTTTTGAACAATTTTATGAAGAAAGATTTCGTGCTAAATAATGGATGTAATACAACATACTGTAGAATATCCAATATGTTGGTCTTTGGGTCGCATTGCTAAATAGCGTTCTCAAAATAGGAATAGCAGCAAAATGCGTGCATATTTTTGGCCGTGTTTAGTGTTAAGTTTGGCCGATGTAATAATATTTTTTGCTCAAAAGTAGCTGGAATTCTTAAGATTGCTCTGTTATTTCATGATAATGTGAAAAACTGTTAAGAACTCCTAAAAAGTGCTGAATTTTATAACTTTTTTTTTAATTTTTTTTATTTTGATATTTTTCAGTTGGTTATTTCTGAAATACTTTTTGAGACCTTTAAACTTTGAGAGCGAATAACCACAAAGCAGCTAAAATAAAAAAGAGCGTAATGCGCAAAAGTAGATAATTTTTGGTAAATAGTTGTTTGACTTTAAACATTACACCTACGGTTCTGAAAAGCATAGAGTTGAGTAAATTAATATAAGTTTTGAATGTGAAGTCATCGTAACGTTAGACTCCGCAATATCACTTATACATTTATAAAAATTGGATTTTTTGTTTTGTTTCTGTACGTATCTTTTTCCATGCTAATTGCTAAGGCAGGCATTGTTTTAATTTAGTTCTTAAATTTTGAGAAAAATCAGTAGAACTGTTTATACATGTGCTCATATAAAATACTTAAAAAATATTGCAGTGGGCTAGTTGAGAGTGTAGATTAGATATTTACGATAGTGTGTCAAATTTCTGGTCAAGATAATGTAAGTAACAAAATCCGAAATTTATATTGACATTTTCAGATTAAAAAGTGTTGTTTCCGTCATTTTTGTTGTTTTAATCGGAGCAAAAGATTACTGTCGAAATATTTGTTTTAACGAGGGTTTTGTTTGTAACTGCAATTTTAACAATTGCGCTGCTACGTGAAAATTGAACACACTCCTTAAAAGTTGAAACGAGAACTAAGCAGAGTTGTAAAATTTTGATAGTCATTTTAGAGTAGGGGTGGGCAATTACTTTCCAGAGTGGACCGGTTACAGATAATAAACTTAATTACTGGGTCGGAGGCTCAAAACTCAATATTGAAACATAATTAAAAAACAATTTATTTACAAATAACTAGCATAACAGCTAATAACGCACAACAATACAGTAAGAGACCTTTATGCAAAATATTAGCCTGTACAACCAAAATTTCATTGAGTTATTAGACTTGAAAGTGAGTCATTTCCAAACCTTTAAAACTTGACTAAAATCTGGTTTTTGTCACTCACTCTTGGATGGCTGAAAAAAACTACCTTAAGGTCCTCCGATTCTCTTGATTTTTGGCATGGTAGTTGACGACATCATTTTTTATGACTAGGTAAAATTGTGGTGTCTTACCATAAGCGTTTTTTATTTTATTTAGAAAATGATCAGGGTCATTGGAAGTTTTGAAGGACACCACTCTGCTGCACCCCACTCCACTGCGGCACAGTGCAACACCCAATGAGACTCGTTGTACGATTATGTCCAATCAAATCAGTAGAATATGCGTGACCGCATAAAAACTTTCGCAGCCAGAGCAAACTTCTTTTCTTCAATGCTCTTCTCTTTTTCTCCGCGTGTCAATTTCTAATCAACTAAATAAAGAGTCTATAATTCTATAAGTAAAGAGTCTAAAAATTTGGGTTGTCGCAGACTGCTGCTTAGTGTTGCGTAGTGGAGACAAGTGTCGCGGAGATAAAAGCGGATTTTTGACCCTTTAAACTTAAAATAAAAACCTAACTTTTGGTATGATCATAAAAAATAACTTTAGCTACCACCAGAAAACCAAATCAAGATTCCACCGTCTAAAACATTAACATACATAATATAAAATCAAAAACTACAAAAAGGTGTCGCAGAGTGGTACGTGGTAGTTGCCACTTCCCTATTCGTAATTTTCAGCGATAATTTCAGCGGAAATTTATATCCGTGAAAATTATAAGTCTTAGTAGTGGCTTCAGCAGGCGCAAGTGGGTCGGATGAAACGCTTCGGTGGGCTGAATCCGGCCCGCGGGCCGTAATTTGCCCACCCCTGTTTTATAGCTAGTTTTTCTAGACATTTAAATTTTGAAAGCCGTTAACCACAAACCTGATCAAGTTATTGGAACATTATGAAATTCAAAAGCAGTGTATTTCAGATCTGACTATCAACAACCATAAACACGCTTAACGCAATAGTGAAGTTCTTTAGTTTAGCAAAGCTAGATCCTTTCGCGAAGCCCCCGGATATCGCTTGCGATGTCACATTCTAGTTTTCATTTATGTTTCTCAAAATAAATGCGACTTTATCGTAATTCATACGCAGTTACACTTTGCGAAAAATTCTATACGAGGTCGCAATAGTTGTACTATCTGCGACTTTAATTTATGTTTCACTCTTAAACGCGTAGTTTTGAAAACGCAAATGCATTAGTACTACATACTTTCACCGTTGTAAGAAATTTGCCTTCTTCTTTTGGTACTACCCATTTCGGGTTCGTCACGGCAAAGTGCATAAGCGAAAGCTCAACTTTTCCATCGTCTGCTTTTTGAGTGAAAACTGGGTCGTCGCCTTCCCCGTCATGCCACTTAAAATAAACATAACGCCATTAATTTTTTTCAAAAGTGCTGTTTCGAACACAAACTTAACTGCACTTTTTTTGCTTATTAGTCATTATGGCTCCAAGAAATGTCTTTACCTAAGGCTCACTTCAACCCTAACCTACGTCCCTCGTAACTTTTCGGCTAACTAGAGCGTGTCCAAATTTTCTCAAAATAATTGTGCTCCAAGCTGTAAAAATTCATTCATGTGTTCTAAATTTTAAACCAATTAGTATTGAAGTATGTTCAAAGTCATATTTCTACAAATTTGTCGACTATTCTGAAGCTATGTTTATCATTGTAGCCTAAAATTACGCCCTTGATTCAACAAATCGCTGACAAAAATCGTCAAAGTGGGGAACCCTGTTCCCAACTCAAACCCTATGTTTGATATTAATCTTAACTCTACAAAACGAAAATAAGAACTACGCGGATAAATATTCCTCCTTTTCCTTTGCTTAGTGAATATTCCTATGAAATAGTCACTCACTTTCTAAATCAAGCCAAGTTCAACAAAATGGAGCTCGTTACTTATCAGGCTATAACATTATACCTTAACGTAAAAGTAATGGGAAAACCAGAAAACCATTTAATATCGGATAGCCTCTTACCTTTGGATCACCATGTTTATTGATGTTCATTTGTGCAAACGAACACACATCTCCCACACCTTCAATGTCGATAGTGAAATGACGAAAAAAGTCGATTATGTCCAGAGACCTATTCCTCAACCAAAAGATAAGAACCAGTGGAGTGACGATGGGGGACAAAAGCTCTTCAAGAATATACGCCTAAAAAGTTAAGGTTTCGAAAGGAAATAGAGATACCATTACATTTTTGCTGAGTATTTGAAGATTTGCATCATCATATGTTTGCCAGTCTTAGAAAGACCTAAACGAAAGTGGCTCCGACCGAATTAACGACCAAACTGGTTGTTGTTTTCTTGAGACTTCTGCAGCCATACCGCATTAATTTCATTATTAATTGTGAATTTCGTTTTGAGTAGAACGCAACAACATAATCCTTTGACACGATTTCACCAAAAGATTTTTGCAAAGCAGGCAGAAAAATATTTTTGAGTAGTGCTTTTTGTTTTTACTTTCGAGATCGTCAAACTTTTTGATTGCCTTGATCTCTTACCAGAATCACGCTGATGCGACATATCCAAGGAGAGTAGTTGCCGATTTAATGAAAAGTTCAAACAAGTTTGCAATCTTTCACAATTATCAACAATTACATAATTTTACAGCATTACGCTGTGAAAGTTTCAGAATAAGCAGCAGACTAAACTCGAGCACTGCGCAGCGATTATGTCTTCAATTTGATTAGTTTCAGCTTTTGTTTTAGTGTTGTATACCGCTGCTAAACACCCAACAGTATGCCTCTTACAACCTCTTGCTGGCGGGCCGGTGGCTTTACTAGTACACCAGGGGCAAGGGTATCTGAACCACGAGGCATCGCAAAAGCACTCGCTTCATTTGCTTCTTTTCAATAACGCTGCCGCTAGACAGTTTACATTTTATTTTATGATTACTGAAAGTCAATGACGTAATCAATATCTTGTTGGAGCTTCGTGAAGATTAAAACTAGACAAGTTGAATAGCAATTCAAGGTAGTGCATTAGCTACTGTATAAAGTGTAGAATACCTGGTTGGGCGAATCTAAGTAGGTAGAACGTCGAGTTAGTTGTGATCAAAAACTTTCTAGCCAAGGTTCGATCCTCGCACTAGCAATGCATTGCTGTGTCCTTGGTAAAAATGCTGAATGCAATTTTTCTATAAGGGCCTAGCAGTTTACCTAATCTAACTGAAGATTAGCAAATACAACCTCAACGTATGCTCTAACCTAGTCAAAAATAGTTACACACCGCTTTGTATTGAAAAAGTTGTGCAAATTGATTACGGACGCGATACGTGTGTGCTTGTCCCCTCCACGAGTCCGGTGCGTAATGAACTTGAGCAATAACACGACGCATCAATTGTTCCGGACAAAAACACGCATTCTGAAATAACAAACGTGATCTTCAAGTTAGAAAGAACAAAGTTAAGTTAAAACAGTAAAACTTTTAAATGTTTCGGATTTAACTACGTCCATCATCAGTAATTTTTTAAACCAATTAAATAAAGTTGCCTTACAATCAGTACCGATGATCTTTAAGATTTTCTTGTAAGCTACAAATTATACCATTGCTTGAAAATAGACTTTGTCAATGGTTTCGACATCCATTATAAAACTTTATATGGCACCCAAAAAAGGAGATTTTCACACAAGAAAAATAATGTTGAATGGCAACAGTTTTTCAATTTTTTCTGCATCCACTCTTAAAACCTTCTATTGTACCGCGTACCATAAAAAAGTTGATTTTCGCACTAGGAGCAATGGTTAAACGAGGACTAAAGGTAAAATCAATGGGGGTATTTAAAGTTAAGCCAATCGTATAAGACTAAATTGGCGTTGACTCCATCCTTCTGGACCCAGCAGTTCCAGAGATATTATACTTCAAACACGACGTAGGGGCCTCTATTTGAGTCTAATGTTATAATTTTTATTGGCAACCCAGACGTTGATAGCGTTAGCGACGCCACCCCAGGTCTAACTTGAAGCAAAACCGCTATTAGGCTACTGCATTGAGTCGTTTCGCTGCGCACTAACCAGTTTGATATTGTCCGCAGAGCAGATGCGAGCTGCATAAAAATAGTAGCCTAGTAACAAACGTCTAACAACAAGCGAAAGTAAGGCTAGTAGAGTAGTAGGTCATTGTTTGCAGTGGGAAAACTTTATTCTAGGGTCACAAAATACTGTGGCAAGCAAATTCAACAGACGTACTCAGGGACTGGTAGTGTTATTAGCAGATACATAATTCGCCTACCTACAAATACCCCCATTGATTTTGCCTTTAGTTCTCGTTTAAGTAAAAAATGCTTGGGACCTTCGTACTTGAAAGAGTAATATCTCGGTATCAAAACAACAAGGTTGTCGGATTGAATACTAGAGACGTTAAAAGGCATTAGTTGAAAGTTGGCATTAGATTATGCAATGTGCAAGCCTTTTTCTGGGTTTATTTTTTCACTCATAAATTTTGGTCAAATATCCAAATTCGAATATAATTTTTCGGCCATTTCAGAATTTTTTTTGGGTCATTTTGACCGAATTGGCTAATTTATTTTGGTTATTCACCAAGCATTTACGCAATGACTGGTAAATGACAGAAAAAAAAACTAGCCTTATTTACCTCGTCAGGTATAAGGGTACGACAAATGTGCACTATAAAGGTTAGACCAGCACCAATGGCAAACAAATGCTCCACTTCTAAAACATCGAAATCCCAGATTGTGAGTAGCACGAGCACAGCAAGAAAAGAACCAGCGATAAACGCTGCCGACCTGAAACACAACGCATACGCCAGATGAAACTGTAAGTATAATCAACACTTTACACTTTGAGCCAGAAACGTGGAAGTGGAATCACCTTGGTGAAAGAAGTTGAAAGGGAAACAGACTTGGAAGGTCAGCAATAGATTTTTTGAGATGGAAGTGGAACACGGAAGCGATTAAACTTTATCTGGAGGTGGAAGCAAAAAACTCCAAGAGTAAGGAAGCGGAAACAAACTCAGAAGCATGACACTTCAAGAGGAGCTGGAAGCTGACTGCTTCCACATCCGTGAATTGGAGCACTGTTCAACAATACAGCTCTTAACAATGAGGCTAATGTTTGAGTGATTTGCTGCGAGCGACATGTAATCCTTTTTAAATGCACGAAACTAGAAGACGTAAGCCATGTGCTGAACTTAAGTCGTCAGAAAAATGCCCCAGGATGGGATTCGAATCCATATTTCATACCAGTAACAACGACCAAATAAAATTTGTCTTGTCTACATCCTTACATCTGGTTTCAAAGAAGCCTCAGTTCTTAAACGCAAGACGAACGTTTGACCACTCTGCCACCGTAACTTAGTTTTAATACAAGCATGGAAATATATCATTACTTAGCCCGAAGATGATGTGAAACCTGCCCATCACTTTTCCACGGAAAAACTTTAATCGATTCGCCACAGTTTTGGATGCAACCAAACCTCAACGATTACCTGACGGTGATTATGTGCGGGACTATTAGGCGTAGGGACTTTAAGGTGCCCGATCAAACTACTAACATTTTCAAAAATTTTTGTACAAAACACAGCATGCCATTCACGGAGCCTCAGAAAAACGAATATCCAACATCGCATTATGCTACAACCTGTGACACCCTTTCCTTGCTTAATAAGTTTTCCCAAAGTAACCTTCTATTGCTAAATGCATCTCTACACGATACGCCACTGCTATAAATAAAAGGTGGTTAATCGAACACCTTCAAGCTGAAAATGAGTATACGAAGCTCGTTTAATACGGTCCATGACAACTGACCGCGACAAACTGACCGTGAACAAACTGATCGCGAACCAAATGATGCCGATTAGCTGAAAAGAGCGTTCATAAGCATATTTCACTATCCCCAGAGCCATCTGGCCCAAACCCTCACTTTGTGACAAAATCACTGTGATGAAATCAGTGAGCAAATCACTGTGACGAATCCGTTGGCTCGCGGTCAATTTGTTTGCGGTCAGTTTGTCACGGTCAGTTGACCTGGCTCGTGTTAAATAGTATGTTGAAAAGTTATAGAACCGGAAAAAAGCATCTCTTTACATTCAAAACCGTTGGTTGAGACCTGATTTTGCATTTTAGGCTCAAACCTAATCCAAAAACCTAATTCTTCTACAGAGAGAAGTCAAGATTTGGTAAACACATAAGATTATACTTACTTGGCATATAAAGAAAGAAGCGGCGAAGTAAACGACTCCATGTAGGACTTGGCCGGTTTGTAGCCTCGATTGAGACGACCTTGAAACTCGTGAGGTAATTCGTTGAAATGCCTAGCAAAAGTGCTTAACCGGTAACGAATGACTTTTCAACGACTAAACCGATGACATTTAGAGTACACGGATATAAAAGAAACTGAAATGAAATGCTAAAAGGACTTCTTGAATAATTAATCAAACATAACGCAGTCAGAATACTGTAAAACCCATTTGAAGACACGCTTTGATTTAATACGTAAATTTACTGTCAATGCTATTAGAATACATTTTTACTCTATTTGAATAGTTTTGTTTCTTTGAAGATTTAGATCATTAACAGTCAAACTCAGAGACAATCCGTAGTGTGTTTCATTTGTGCGAGATCCTCCGAAGGGAATTTCTTTAAAAATTTAGAATTAAAAAGTGAAAAAAAATAGTACATGGTTATAGTGGTTGAAGATTATAATTTTACAGGCACAAAGAAAGGATCATCGTGACCGCGAAATTTACGTGACTGAGCCACCACAACAACGCGAAAAAATAAAAGCTACAGCCCAGCACCAATTCTTTTGCTGCAAAAAATCTATCAGCTGCTGAAAGATTAACAATAGTCCATGCGCACATCTAGATAATGGAAGTAGAAGTCTAGCAATTTACTTAATATTGCAGTAAACGCTTTGCAATCTGGATAGCCGAAAATGCTAGCAAGGAACACCAATCAAACAACAATTTAAAAACTATCATAAAATTCACCTGAAATAATGTCTAGCATAAAGGGACCAAGTTCTGGCACTGAAAGCCCCCGGTTCTCGCTTGAGAAGGTCGGTGTAGCTGAGAAATGTGTACCAAACTTGCCAAAAGAAAATAAACGGAGAAAGGACAAGATTAATCAAACCAAGTATCAAAATGTCTTTTGACAATCTTTCAGCCAATTCCTCACGTTTCGTTTTCATTTTATACTCATCCTGTCAAATAGGAAAGTTGGTATTCTAATTGGTCATGGCAATCTGTAGTAATATTGTTACAGATTCAAACACAAAAACGTTTAAGTAAAGATCATATTTCTAGGCTTTGATAACTTTGTATAATGGAATAACTGGTCACAAAACTAAATTCTGAATCAAGTTTCGCTATGACATAATACACACAATTTAACAAACAGCACACATGGTATCATTCAAAATTTAAGAGCATTTAGATTGCTTCAAAACTGTAGTGGCAATCTTACTGCATGAACAGTTATACTGAAACACTAATGCATAAAATATGATTTAGAATCATGAGTAGTGAAAAATAAATTTGAAAGAAGTCAAAATAATTTTACAGAAGTTGAAGCTCTGAGCTTTAATTGTTGGTATCTCATGAATTTTCTGTAAGTTTTTATTAAATGAAAAAAAATTTGCAAAGGTAAATCCTCAAACAGGCTTCTTAGGTTTGGAATCATTCTCACAACACTGTCCTGCATTCACAATTTACAAAATGTTTTAACCATCTTACATTTAAAATCAAAAAATTAACCACAAACATAGCATTATGTAAACAATAAACGTTTCCTACCGAACGTATCTAGAAGTGAAAAAGCATATTCCAACAGCCAAGGATAAGACTCCACACAATGGTGTTTTATATTACCCCCCCCCCACCCCCCAAAAAACAAAACAAGATGGAAATTCAAAATACTCACTTTGAGATGAAATCGACTGGCAAATATGGCCCGAGGACCACGAAACAGTAATAATTCAATATTAAACTTCAACCCTTCAGTAAAAAAGACAGTGTCGCCGAGAAAAGGTAAACGAAAACGAGGTGGTAATAATCCTTTATTTACCATTGCAACCATGTAATTCTTAAAACGTAATATCCTGCAACAAAATAATCACAAATTAATCCAGAAAATTTTATTCCCAAGTATTAACTTACTTTTTGTAAAACTATGAATTTGTCATGTAATTTCCAATTCTGAAACCGTCATAAAAACAAAACCTAAAAGTTTAATTTAAAAAAAAAGTGAGTTTTGAAAAACTAATTATGCCTAGCTATGTAGCAAACAACGACACCAAAAAGACACCTGGAGTCGTAGTTTATTAATTTACTGGCTACAGAAGTGCATATGGCATAATGTCAGTAATCAAGATTGAATATATAAGAAATGAGTAGTCATTTTTTTTTCTATTTAGAAGAAAAGAACAAAACAGAAAAGCTGAACCATGCTATCAGCAGAAATCTAATGGCCTTAATCAAACGGCACAAGATAATGATGTTAACTGCTAAAAGTATGAAATCTGCTGGTGATGGACAAAGCTGCAGTGGTCTACTAAAATATTCTGGCTTTACAACAAAACTTCGTTTTAATTTTGAAAACAATGTTTTTTTTAAGCTGAAAGTATGGTTTAGGGCTTGCATAAAAGGGGAATGCCTGATTACTCTTTATAAAACTAACGATACCAGTATTGCAATGCATAGCATATTTTGTCAAGAGGTTTAGTGCATTATCAAGTCCAGTCAACAGCAAGATCTCGGTATTATTACATACATTATACTTAATTACTTACCTATTGTAAATATCAAGCTCAGTTAGATGCTGCTTGTGAATACACATTTGTTGTTCTTCTTGTACAAGTATTAAACGCTGCTGAACTTCTTGCCACGTCAAATCATCCAGTTCTTCCTGAATGGTCGCATTTCAGTTAGGGAGTGACCATTTATATAACCGATAATTTTTAAGTTAAAAAGAATAAAACAAAAATGAGCTCAATGTATTTTTATAAAAAGTTAAGATTTGGGTCGGAGTTAAAATTTGGGCTAGGTTTGAGGTTAGTCTCGAATAGGATTGTGCATTTCAGAATACGAAATCCAGCCAAACCAGTTCCTATCTGGAACCGGTTTCGTTTTTAGGATTCAGTTTAGTTGTGAAGAAAAAATGAAAGTGATCAATTTGTTCAACCGAGTCGGTCGACTGCTTTGAGAAGCGTCTTTTTGACCCGGATGTTACAATGGCTTGATTTTCTTTAGGAGAGCTAAGCCCCCCCCCCCCTGGTTGCAGGCCTGCTTCCTTTTCCTGAAAACAACTAGAAGAGATTATTAAAATGAAAACGAAAAATTCAGAAAAACTGATGAAGAATATATCCAATAATCATGTGACTGCATACTAAGAAAACGCTCATTGAGTAATGTAAACTATTGTAATATACAGTCAAGTTTATTTTACCATAATATATCCATTAAGCATAATGAGAATATCCAATAATCATGTGATTTATAGAGCTGTAATTCTTGTACTAACTATACATTCATTAAAAATGAAACAAAATGTTGGAGTTTTTTGTTTTGCTGTAGTCGAGCAGTTAAGCGCTGAATTGCCATCAAAATAGTACTGACGGCCACTTTTTAGATTTAGGATTCAATTAAGGATACGAAACTCTGGATTTGGAAAAAAAGATTAGGAATTATTCTAGAATACACAATTAATTCTGAAATGAACATCCCTAGTCTCAAAGTAAGAATTGGAGTTTGAGTTAGATTTGGATCAGAATTAACAAAAAAATAGACATAAACTTCCAGCGAAATAGTCTCTTCCTATTCATATGTATGAATCAGATGCGGAACTATGAGACTGCTGAACCATATCCAACACTGCGGAACTCACTCTATTTGAAACACTTTTGTCAAGGAGGGCCACCTGCCCGCAGCGACAGAAAGACTGCTTGGCCTTTGTTGCAATCGCAAGATCAACTGAAAGTGTAGTAGAAGAGTTCTGTGGCTCTATGCATCTTGATTCTTTGTAAACAAATGATAACAGAAGAACGCAGAGTTTTTTAGGGAAGGAAGGGTACAGTAATCTTAGAGCAAGCCACCATACTATGCAAGACTGCATACTTAGAAAACGCTCATCGAGTAATGTAAACCATTGTAATATACAGTCCAGTTTATTTTACCATTCGTTAAAAGTAAGCGGGCAGAAAGCAGTGAAAGACTATGCGGCCATCTATGTCAACTGCACCAAACCACAATGCTTAAGCAGTAACAGGTGTAAACTTAAGCTTGGCGATAAGCAAAAAATGCAAGCTAACACAAGCAAATCTAACGATATTGTCTACTAAGAAACTTTTTCATAAAATATAATTCATATGTTAATAAAAAAGTTGTCTGTTGATAAAAAAAAGTGTTATAGGTTAAGTTATTTTAAAAAATCTGGCTACGGTTTTATGGATTAACCAAAGTAAAATTATGGAATTATGGAATATACTGAAAAAAGTCAGCAACACCGTCCTCGGCTAGAACATAATTTGAGATGGATCACTCTACAATCTATACAGAACAACTGCTTAAATGATACACTGGAAGAGCATCATGCAGATCACTAAGGCACTTCGAACTGATATGTGGCACTGTTAAAGAAATCAGTGTTTAGCAAACAGTCAACCAATTCATGCAAAATCACCAACTGAAGAAAAAGTAGTGAAAAAGCAGGCACTCCATTAATTTTGGAGATTTAAAACCTGGCAGACTGCACTCACTACGTCACCAATCTAGCTAACAGTGCTCACTGCCCAACCTTTTTTTAGACACTGTTGAACCAAAATTACGATTAATAATCTTCCTAGTTTTTCTGACTTAATTTATCAGTTAGAATAAGTTAGTACACAATTTGAACAGACTATCAACAAATGGAACTAGTACGGTATCATACCGGTTTTACTCGTAATCCCATGCGATAAAAACGTCGTATTTCTTGCAATTGGAAAAATTTAGTAAGAATTTTAATAAATCTCCCAGCACAGACGGACGATGCAACAACCAAGAACAATATAAGCAGCGAATTTTTGGAAATTCTAAAAAAAGAAGCCATGAAAATCACAAGCTAACTTCAATGTTTTGCTTAAAACTGTAAAGCCCAGTTCAGAGCACTAAACATTCATTATTTCAAAACTCTCTGGTAACAAGATAACCAGTATCGAAAATAATTTTGCAAAATGCAAAAGTGTGTTTCACAAAAAAACAGTATACCGGTAATTAAAATCCTAGTTTTAGCAGATATTTGTGGTAATTGCAATAATTTTCGTTTTAGTAGAAAGTTAAATTCTAACTACATTTGTTTACCTCATAAGCCCTGTTAAGCTTGTTGACATATTCTATAAAACACCATTCTAATAAATAAACAAAAAATTTTATTCTCTCAATACTGAAAAGATTAGTGATTAGTGAGAGTTGAAAGCAAAGTAACTGTGCCTGCTTCCTAGAGATCTTCCAAAAAATGTTTCAGCATTCAGCAAATTTATGACTGACTCACTTGCTAGCAAAAATCCGCTTCAAGAGCAAGTAGTCGTACGTAAGATATTTGCAAGGCAAACATAATTAAGCAGCAAAATGCTAACCTTGAAGAGCATTCAGCATGAGTATATATAACATCATCAATGCTAACTTTGCCTGTAGCATTTGCAGGTAGATTATTTGCAAAAAGCACATCGTAGTTGACACAGGAAGATAAAAACGTGAGAAATCCAACAATAAATATAAATTCTCTACAAAAAAAACAACTGAGTTTTGTTGAGCACAAAATTTCATAAACACTTTAAAAATACATTTTGGAGCAACCACAGCAGGCTCTGGCTTAGAGTTACTTCAGAGGATTTATCATGAATTTCAAAGAATCTTTTCAAGAAACAACAGCCATAATTTTTTTAAATATATTTAATTTTTGTAGAAAAGTTTCAAATAACTAACATTGACTTTAAATACCCTAACTATTTTAAATATACTGTAGAACAAAAAAAACAACAGGTGCAATTAAATACAATTTAACAACTTATCTAACTAAAACCAATGCTTTTCTTATATCAATTATGCAGTATGTCATACTAAACATAGTTCAAGTTATTTACCAAAGCTTCTCTAAAACAAACAGAATTGGTATTTCAGTGGGTTGATAATAAATTTCAAAACTGTTACGAAAAAACAGTTGACACATTTTGAACATTTCAATAATGACTTCAACTATTTTTTATCTAGAACATAAGAAAAGCAACAGTCATTGTTAAAATCCAACTAAAGCTGTTGCTTTTGTTTTACAATGCAGAAAGTGGTTCAAGTTATTAACTAAAATGTCTCCAAAATAAATCGAATATATACATTCAAAATGGTCTGGCAATTCTTTTCTGAGATTGCTCTACTGTTGAGTTATGATTAAGGTCTGACCCGATTTAGGTTAAGTTTTGGTTAGACAGCACTTAATAATCATCTCATTCTTATTTTGTTGAAATGTTGTTGGCCTAAATTATGGTAGACTGTATTAGTGCTATCTAATACAGTCTACCATATAATACAGATAGCACTAATACAGTCTACCATAATTTAGGCCAACAACATTTCAACAAAAAAAGGTATCCCCAAATAAACAGTCAGTAGATAAAAAAACAATCAAAACAATATACCACTACTGTTTAGTTAAGTTTACTTACATTAACTGCAAACATATTTGGGAAAGAATATACATGAACCCATGATTCTGATGGTATTGATACACGCGAATGAAAAAGCTATCAAGGTCTTGTATGTGATGCCATAGAGCTGCAAGCAAAACACCTTTTATCACTTCTAACATTCAACATTAAGAAACTTAATTTCTAGCATATAGTGCCATAGTGGGACATTTAGAGGAACAGTCCACACGTGGAACTAACTTAACCATAATCATACTACGAAGACATTATTTACTGAAAATTTTTATCTGGAGGGTCATTAAATGCTTGTCCTTATTTATGGAATGTTTGTAATTCTAAAAATAGCAAAAAAATGGTATTACATGTTTCAAAAATAATGAATGACCAACAATAACCATTCGGAAATTGTCACAAAAAATTCCACTGCTATCGAATGTTTGCTATTCGTAATTTGGTATGATTTGCTCTTGTTATTTGGTATTGCTTGCTATTCATTATTTGGCATTACATGCTCAAATTATATGAATAACCAATAGCAAATATTTGATAAATTCTATGTTATTTTTTGGAAAATATTTCAAATTCTATAAACCAGTAATTAACTCTGTTTTTATCAATCTTGACACAAAATTTTATTGTCGATCAGTACAAAATGATGCAAAAAGACAAATGCCAGTACGTTTTATCGTTTTGTATGTTTTATTGTTTGTATTATGCTGTCTTAGACAAGAAATTGATAAATCTTTTTGGAAAAAACATTGCTGCCAGTAATATGGTATATATCTCAAAAGCTTAAAGATATAAAAATTCTGATAACAACAAACTTTGAATTGGGCAAGTTTTTCTCCTTTGATAACACAAAAGCTTTATCTAAAACCTATTTGTGACATAATATCCTGGTAGCCTACTATATACACACCAATTTATAAATTCATCACATGCAGTTAGTTACAGCTAAATTATATCTTAACTCAGACTGAACTACATAAGAATTCGATCAAATTTTACGACGTAAACTTTGAAACCTGTATTCTTATAAATGCTTTTAAGAAATACAAAAAGCATTCAATCAACAATCACAAAACTCTAAGTCACAAAATAAAATTTGATTGCTGTTCAAAAAAAAATGAGCATTAAAGTTCTGAAAATACCAAAATTTCTTCAAGTTCCAGCTGCATTAATAGCTTGAGTACTTTGTTGCACAATTACCTATTAATTTTTGCAAGATTAAATGCTCCAGCGAAAAAAAAAGTTCTTGCCATCAAATAGATACCGGTTAATATCCAAGTTTTTGTGCTCGATCTTTATCCCTTTTAGTCATGTTGTTTCGTGACTATTTTTGAAAAACTGCCTTTGGTTATTGAAACTTATATTAATTGACAGCAGTCGAAGAGATGGAGTATCAATTATGACAACAGTCAAAGAGATGGAATATTTGTAATACATATTGCAGAACAATTCCAACCAATTATATTTGATTGCAACAGCTAGAACTATAGGTGACGCAATTATGACAAAACATAAAAAAGAGAGTTGATTTCTTTCTTTTCAAATCAATTTTTTTGTTATGAATAAAGCATGTAACAGCATTCAATTTGTTATTCGTTACAGCAGAAAAATATGTTATATGAAAAATAAACTTCCAATAACACATAAGAATAACGAATAGCAAATATGAATAACAAAATACCACATATGAATTAGCGAATTACAAATATGAATAACAAAATATCATAACGAATAACAAATGTTCGGTTGATAACAAAGAGCATGTATTGACCCCTATGGTCCACATCTAATCCTAACTCAAATCTTTACTCTAAAATTAGCCCCAAATCTAAGCCAAATCCAAATTACAATCTTAACCCTTAATACCTATCGTATGATATCAACATCTAATATGCTGATCGTGGTCAAGCCAAAAATAAATACTGATATTACCAGATTTTTTCAGACTGTAAGATGCATTATCATTAAATGGCCTTTACTGCTTTAATTTTGTAGCATACAGCGCACAGGACTGCAAGGCGCACAAAATTAAATACAACTTACAAAGCTCTAAATTAAATCATGAAGAGAAGTAAAGCATTAATCTGATCCATTCATACATTGATACAGCATACTGTAACTTCTTAAGAATTTCTAACGACGCCATTATGGTCTGAAAAATATGGTCAAAAGACATTACCCAGTTGTCTACCAACTTTGCAGCATCACAACGCACTGGCAGTGAAAATGTTACAATTGACAAGACGATCTAAATCTTATCAAAACACAGCAAACTTAAAACATTTAAATACCTTTGTTTCGATCTGGTACATGCATAAGGTAAGCTTCTTCATTAGCAGGGACATCATTTTCATTAAGAGAATCAAATTTATAGTAACTTGTTTGAAATTCATTCATCATTATACAGCATTATCTCATAACTGTAAATCAAATCACATGCCACTGAATTAAATTAGTTTCTGTAGATATCTTTTATTAGGCAGTAGCTATTTTGCCTATGGAGGCAAAATAGTCCTAATTGCTATTTTGCCTCCAAAAGCAAAATAAAAATAGTTCTAAATGCTATTTTGCCTCTAAGAGCAGTGGTTCTTTACCTTTTTTATGTTGTTACCCAAAAAATATTTTGATGTATACATATCAATTAGGTCTACTCTTTTTAGAAAAACAGTAACTAGAATAGCTTCCAATCCAATATAAACACTCCAAAAAATAGGTCATTTTTTATTACAAATGCATTTAATGGGAAGGTTGATGTTGATTTTATTTTGTTATTAAGCATGCTAATCTAGGCTGAGTGCAGGAAAGAAAACATCTCAGTTCTCATATCATTATATTATCAATCCAAGCCTGTTTTGGTGTTTTGTCTTTATGGACACCATTGAAAAAAACACTTCAC
Organism: Trididemnum nubilum; assembly: GCA_963965965.1. Taxonomy (NCBI): domain Eukaryota; kingdom Metazoa; phylum Chordata; class Ascidiacea; order Aplousobranchia; family Didemnidae; genus Trididemnum; species Trididemnum nubilum. The sequence continues at coordinate 25,227,779 of OZ014479.1, read as the reverse complement.
AGCAATAAGTTGAAGGAATCTCAAACGATTATTAAAAAGATGGGATATTCAATTTAAATATCAGTATCAGCCCAAAATTTTCCTATATCTTGTCTGGTTAAATCAGTGTTAAGACGTGCAATCTTGTGCAGTTTCAAAAATTCTATTTTTGCTGCCACATCATCGTTAATAGAGATTTCTTCAACTGAAAATGGCTTGCTAATCCACGAAAAATTATGTCGCTCAAAGTTCCAAGATAATGTTGCTTAATCGCAACATAGCAAATGCTCCCCCCACGCCTATTACTAACTGAACTAGACTATCAATTGTTTATAAAAAGAAAGAATATAAAGAGACTCTATAATTCTGACTAATTAGTATTAAACTATGACATCATAGAAAGCATGGTGATAGTGAAGCAAAATGAAATTTATAGAGTTAGCATCCCCACACAATAGCCATAGAAGATCTTATTCCAATTTCAAAAAATTTACATTACTCCTTTTAGAAGGCCTAATTCCCCATTTGGGGGTAATTACCCACAGGTTAAGAATCACTGCTTTGGAGGCAAAATCTGAAATAGCCCTAAATACCGTACCGTACTATTTTGCCATCCTAAACACTGTCCTGGTTGTTGACTTAGGCTTCCTTAACCCTAACCTTAGGGCTAATTTGCCTCTGCTACAATTAAGATTAGGGGGGTCTAAGTCTGAAGTCAACGACCAGGACAGTGTTTAGGATGGCAAAATAGTATTTAGGGCTATTTTGTCTCTAGAGCTGTGGTTCTTAACCTGTGGGTAATTACCCGCAAATGGATAATTTGGCATTCTAAAAAAATAATGTATATAAATTTTTTGAAATTAAAGAGATCTCATACAGTTATACGACTAGGCTATTGTTTAGGGATACTAACTCTATAAATTTCATTTTGCTTCACTATTACCATGCTCTTTTTTATCAATTCTGACTCATATCTAACCCAAACTCAAATACTTAAGGAAGTGGCTATTTTGCCTCTAGAGGCAAACTAGTGTTTTTCCTCCGTTTGGGCTGGGGTTTGGGTTAGGGCTAGGGTTGGGATTAGGATTAGGATTAAAGATAGAGTTTGAGTTAGGGTTAGGATTAGAGCTATTTTGGCACTTGCAGCAAAATAGCCATTAGCACTATTTTGCCTTCAAATGGCAAAATAACATGGGGTTAATTTGCCTCTAGAGGCAAAATAGCCACTGCCTACTCTAAAACTATCCCCAAATTGAACCCTAACCTAGACCCTAATCTTAACCCCTAACAAAGCAAATGAAAAAAGCACGGATGAATATTTCTCATTTTCGTTTTATTCTCCTTAACTAAAAAATTTTCGGTGAAATACTGTAGCCACTACCGTACCTTTACTGATTTCACTAACTCAAAATTGAATTTCTGATTAAGGACCAAAAGTTTATCTGAAGTGATATGTTGCACGAGATCTCATCTATCTAGCCTACTTTCGGGCTTACCGATCAGACACTAACACTTGCCTTCCTCCAACTTTCTTTGTTTCAATCACAACTGTTCTGCGTCTGTTCTGTGCAGCAGCTGTGCAAGTTTTTTCCTTTTCATCGGAACGATCGACGCTCGCGTCGCGTGTTTCTTTGTTTTTACTCGGCCATTTTCCAACTAATGAGTGCGAAATTTCAGACTTTTGCTCATAACTCGAGAACAGTTTGGTCTAGCATCATGAAATTTTGACAACAGTTTGAGATTAATGACTTATATGATTAAGCACAGAGCTGGACAGCGCTGTTTTGAGCTTTTAGCTCTCATCGGCAGCCCTCAGCTATCTTTTCAAAGGTATTCCCAGCTGAACAAACATCTTGGCCTAACTGGCAAACCTTAATGGCTTGCAGAGAGGCAGATGGTTAGTAGGGAATAAATGATTTTTCACTTGTGGTACTTTAGAAACAAGTGAAAAATCGCTGGATCCTTGTAGTAAGGACAGCCATAGGCTATTTAAGATGTTGCAGACTTATGTGATTGTACTAAATTTCGAGGCAATAGATTACGTGACTTTGGTTTTAGAACCCGAAAACCGCCCAGCAAGTTTGGCGTAAAAAGCGATCTCACTCAAAAACGGCTTAAGTGTTGCAAAAAATATTTCATATAGTTGTATGTCTTAAGATACCCTTTCATCCATACTGTTACAGCACGATCGTTTATGGTTAGATTCTAGATTCGAACCTAGGTTTTATGTTCTGTCGTTAACACGTTCATTTACCTTATTTGCATCTCACCTTTATGTTGCGCGTCTTTCATTATTCGCTCGAAAGAAACTTTGCAAAGTTGCCTGAAAGATGCGCCGTTTTGCTTTTTTGTTGATCACTTTGAAGCAATGTTTTAATTCTACCACAGCAGTTAAGTCAGTCTTATTTTTAAACAGTAGCGTCAAGAGGTTTTTATTTTGTTGGTAAAAAATTCAGTTTTTTAGTTTAAGTGTTTTCCGCCCAGCCGGGCAATCCTCGATAAATTTTTGCAGGACTGGTCTTTTTTAATTTGGTTTTTGTTAATACAAGTTTGCTTTGAATCTCCTGTGTTAGCCTCTTGAGCGCAAGGACCAGGACAGTGAATACCTAGGCATTCCGCCTAGGACACAGCCATCAATCTTTAACACATACCAACCCACTTTTGGCTGCGATGAAGTTTTTCCTGTATTTTTTTCCCCCTTTTTTTTGCTTTTTTTTCTTTCTAAATTTTATACACTCTTCTTCTCCTAAACCACAAAACATTGAAATCTAATTGGAACGACCGACGCTCGCGTCGCGAGTTCCTCTGTTTTTACTCGGCCATTTTCCAACTAATGAGTGCGAAATTTCAGACTTTTGCTTGTAACTCAAAAACGTTTGGGCCTAGCTACATAAAATTTGGACACAGCAATTTGAGATAAATGACTTATATGATTGTACCAAATTTCGAGGCAATAGGTCACGTGACTTCGGTTTTAAAACCCGAAAACCGCCCAGCAAGTTTGGCGTAAAAAGCGGTTTCAGTCAAAAACGGCTTAAGTACGGCAAAAAATATTTCATATGGTTGTATGTCTCAAGATACCCCTTCATCCCAACCAACCCACTTTTGGCCGCGATGAGGTTTATTTCTTTTTTTCCTTTTTTTTCTTCCTAATTTTTGTACGCTCTTCTTCTCCTAAACCACAAAATATCGAAATCTAGTTTTTGTGTAAAGTTGTTGAATGTTGAGCTGCAAACGCAATTTTTTCTCCCGAAAGGTTTTGGGGCAACTCCACCAGGAACCCCCCCAAAATGGGGCCCCAAAAAATCCATTTTTTGAACGGCTCAAGCTAGGGTGCTAGTGCTTTTTGATATCAGTAGATATTTAACAGAAAAATATTTTGACATAGCTTGGGAGTGTAACCCCTCCCCTCGAACTCTCCTAAACGATCCCCCAAAAATCAATTTTTGAGCGCCTCAAGCTAGGGTGCCAGTTTTTTATGATATTAGCAAATACTTGATAGGCTAATATTTTCACATACTTTGGGCGTGTCAAATCCTCCCCAGGGACCCCAAAATAAACCCCCAAAAATCAATTTTTTGAACAGCTTACCTTAAGGTGCCATTGTTTTTTGATATCAGTAGATATTTTACAGACTAATATTTTGACATACTGTAGTTTGGAGGTGCCAACCCCCCAAAATGGCCCACAAAAATCAATTTTTTGAACGGCTTGATCGAATGGGTGCCAGTTTTTTTTTTATATTTGTAGATATGTAAAAGACAAATATTTTGAAATAGTTTGGGGGTTACCACTCCCAGTGCCATTGCTACGGGGGAGCCAGGAGGGCTGTGCCCGCCCCATTTTGGTTTACACAGAATACATTTTTGGAACATCACGAAACGACAAGACAGCACGCAATAATGGAAAAAGGAATAATAACGTTCAAACATAATTCTCATTTGAAGTTTTCTCCATTCTTCGCGAAATTGCTCGCCACCAATTGCTGTACATAAATGTGACGCAGTAATCAGTCTAATGAATACGCCTTTACGATTGTGTCGCGAATAGGGATGTATGTCTATAAAATTGTTACCAGTACTTCGTTAGTGATGACGACCTGAAGCAATACGCGAAAACAAGTTTTAAAAGACCAGCTATTTTTGCTTTTTTTGAGCACACTCAAAATTTTTTAGGTCGCTGTCAGTTGTACAACCAGGGGAAAGGGGCTAAGGCGGCTTCAATCCCCTTTAGCCTAGTCATTTAGAAAATTTAACCCCAATATACAAGCGTTTAAACGTGTTTTGAACTTGATTTTAAGTAGCCTATAAGGAAGGCAGAAGTGGCCAACCAATTTAATTCTTTCAATGACTTCTGGATTTCAGCAATTTACTGTAGTTTTTCATTTGGCTTCAAAAACGTGCGAAATGTGATTGAAATAGTGTTAAAATCGCTATTTTTACAGCAAAATCTCAAAAATCGCGCTGCGGCTGGTGGCTCTGAACCTCAGGCCTCCCTTTGCGACACACTTGAGTTGCCTCAGTTTGTTCAGCACTGGGCCAGAATTAGAAAGTTTTTGTGCAAAAAAACTTTACTTATGGTTCAAGCCCCCTCCTTCCCTTTTAGCAAAATCCTGGTTGCGCTTCTGGTCGCATTTACTGCTTCTGACAGATTTTCAAGTGATTATAGGGGCCGCGCACGAAACGAGCTAAGAAACGCTGCGAGCCTTACACGTCTCTTTTCAGACGTGAATACAGATTTTTCTAAATAGCATATAATTTAGAGACGTAAAATATCAGTTTTTATGAGGAAAAGTTCAGTTTATTTTAGTGCCCTCTCCCCACTTCCAGCTAGTGTCCCTCACGTCGTTTGCTCTGGCGACGGCACTGCCACCCCCTTGGAGACCCCCAAAAATCAAGTTTTGGAATGGCAAGCTTAGGTGCCAGTTTTTTTTCATATGTAGATATTTAACAGACAAATAAATACGTTGACATAGTTTGGGGATGCCACCCTTCTGCAGACCCCTCCGAAAAGACCCCTAAAAATCTTTTTTTTTAAACCGCTTAACCTAGGGTGCCAATGTTTTTATATACCAGCAGATATTTAAGAGACAAATATTTTGCCATAGTTTGGGGATGCCATCTCCGGGGACCCCCCAAAAATCAATTTTTTGAATGGCTTAAGCTAGGGTGCTTGTTTTTTTTTTAATCTTCTTCAGATATTTGCGTCGGTCGTTCAAATGGGTTGCTATTCAGCAAGCTCCCATCTATTTAACTTTTTTTTAGTCAAGTTATGGTTGATTAACTTTACAATAATAAAAAGAAAAAATACTTAAAAAACAAGATGGATTCTAATTGAATAAAATCAGCAACGACTGATGATTTCGTGAAGGCAAGAGAGATACAGACTGTTAAAGATTCTTGTGTAATAATGTAATTATCTCTATTTAATGTAAGTTTAAAGGCGGTGAATCATCCAGCCAATTCCGGTGGTTTACAATAGCTAAAATTGAACTATAATTTTTGATATTTTTTGTTTTGATTTTGGGGCTGCGTTTGCAAAGATACTCAACAAATACAAAAAGATATCCCTCGAAAAAAGTTTTTGGAAACTCCAAGTTTTGTTCTTTCTGCCAAAACCACAGTTCTCTAAACTATTAAGCCTACTGTAATCTTATTAAACTATTAGGCCTAATAGTTTAGAGATAGTTTATTTAAAATAAACGATTTAAAAATAAACTATTTAGAAATAAACTATCTCTAAACTATTAGGCCTGCCACAGTTATTTAAACTATTAGGCCTACTGTGGTTTTGGCGGGAAGAACAAAACTCAGAGTTTCCAAAAACTTTTTGTCGGGGGATAACTTTTTGTATTTGTTGAATATCTTTGCAACCGCAGTCCCAAAATTAAAACAAAAAGTATCAAAAATTATAGTTCAATTTTAGCTATTGTAAACCACCGGAATTGGCTGGATGATTCACCGCCTTTAAATTACAAATAAGATGGGGTAAAAATAAATCTGAAAGTAGAAGAGCGCTATCAAAAAAAGATTTTGAGTTGTGTAATTGTTCTCATTGAATCAGCAAATGCTATTATTATTAGTATTTTTTTTTCATATTTGCTGTTGTTACTGCTTTATTTGTTTTGTGTATATGTGTTCTCGGCTGCTAAAGGTCGTAGTAGTATCTGCACTACAATTGTGTTTTGTGAGCGTAAACCAAAACAATGTCTTTGATACAAATTTAAGGGTAAACTTACTTCACTATCAACTAAATTCAAATAGATAATTTACTGTAGTTCACATCGTAATTGCGACGTATACAATTTTATTTCAATGATTGCTTGCATGTTTTTCAAATTGTGGCGGGTCAAAAAAACGAGTTTCGATTGCAGTTAACTGGTTTGATTCTACAACCAAGGGCGATTGGCTGGGTTGCTTTACTATGCAATGTCGCTGGAGTTGAGTCTTGCTGGTTGGTATTGCGTTGCTTAATTTTATGACGTCATTGGTTGGAGCAGTGACTGCGACATACTTTCTTCTTTTGGATATCTTTGTTGGAGCCGAAGTGGTGGGGTTGGTCAATGAAGGAGGAAGGGCCTGGCAATGTTGACTGTGCTATCGTCAACGGTTCCATCACGTCGGGGTCACTAGTTGTGGCTGGTCAAAAGAACGCGTTCCGATTGCGGTTAACCGGCTCGGTTGTACAACCTATGAGCGATTGGCTCGGTTGCTTTATTAAGCGATGTTGCTGTTGCGCAGCCGTCCTATTCGAGTGGTTTGGATGCACTCTGGATACCAACAAAGGTGATTAGCTAACAGTAAAACGCGCTCGGAACTCAGATCTCGATTCGGGTCTTTAACTCCTCCCCGATTCTCCACCAAACGTGTAGATCGAATCGCTGTTTATTAGACGACCAGGGTAAAACAAAAAGCGGGTAAATCAGCAAGTGAGCGAGCGAGCTAGCGAGCGGTTTCTGTCAAAAACAATGAGAAAAATAAACACTAGCGCAGAAGCTTCACAAGGATATCCCTGAAACTTCATACAGCACATAACATAAAAATTACAAAAAAGGCTTACTTATGGAAAACAATACAAAACATCCTACTTGAAAATATCTAGGAGAAAATTTTTTTAACTATTCAAATAATAATTAACCAAACATTAACTAGACAACTATCAGCATTTGAAATCGGTAGTTTCAATCATGTAACGTACCAAACTATTTCGCCCAAACGATGCTACGGTGACGGAAAGAAAAAGTATCACAATTTCGTGGTTTGCTCTTGCAAATTTCCAATATTGCACTTTCGAATTCAGTAAACTTAACTCAGCTAGTCAGTTAATACAAACAAAAATAATTAACGTTACGTCGACTAGACTCAACTGCTAACTGATTTGACTTCAACACAAAAACGCTACAAAGAGGATGTGCAATCAAACGCGAAACAGAAAATCCGGTCAGTTTGGACGATTCTTCGCCGCTTATACAATAGTTGTGAAAAACGCTGATTTGCATACTGCATTACGTTTAAATCTTCTATAAACCAATTCCAAGGGTTCGAATCTCTTTGCGGCAAAGTAGAAATTTACTGTAGAGACGTGCAATAATTTAAGAGTTGCTGAAATTGAGTTTTGCTTGTTGGTATTTTATTGCATGATTTTATGACGTCTTTGGTTGAAGCAGTGACTGCGACATAATCGTAAAATGAAATTTAAATCCTGCATAACTTTTATGTTTAACTATTTTTAATTTCTGAACGTTTTTTTTTTACTTGATTGTTCATTTTTTTGCTATATATACTCCTTAAGTACCTTAGCATCTTACCTCTTTATATTTTTTGTGATTCTTTCTTTTTCAATTTTTTTCTCTCGTTTTTTGTGTGTGTGCATTTTATTTATTTTTTTGCTTTTGCTTTCTCTCTTTTTTTTATTATTTTCTTTTTTTTTCCAAAACTTGCTTTCATCTATTTTTTTTTTACTCGGCGTTATCAGGAAGCACATTGACTAAACAACTTAAAGAGTTTTTTGGTGTTTCCTGGCTTAGTAGTAATGTCTTTGGCAATATCGCACCTTCGCACGGTTGCGATTTGTTTTGTCTAAGGCTGAGGCATTTTACTTACCACCAGGGTGTTGAACCGAACCTGAACCCGAACCGTAAACCCGAATGAACCGTTTCATTTTGGTGAACCCGAACCGAACCTGAACCAGCAAAATTTTACTTCAATGAACTTAAACCAAACGTGGACCCTCAAAATTGTGATCAAGTGAACCCAAACCGAACCTGAACCCCTAACAAAAGTAAGAATATATTTTTCCATATGCAGATGCCGCTGGAGCTGGTACACGCACAATAAGAGCAGTGGTGATCATCATCAGGATCAGCAATTTCTCTTTTTTTTCTGGACGAAACGAGTAACGACAGTTAAATTTTAAGTCAATGAACCCGAACCGAACCTGAACCAGTAATATTTTACTTGAGTGAACCTGAACCAAATCTGAACCTCGAAAATGGTGCTCAAGTGAACCCGAACCAAACCTGAACCGCTAAAATATTTTGAGCAGGAGCTAAACCTGAACCCGAACCGTTATTTGAAACGGCTCGACACCCTGCTTACCACTGAGCAAATAAACTCGCGGTTGTTTGTTTGTGTTCGGTGGAATCCGCACCTGATTTTGAATTTTCATTAATCCTGTGTCCCTTTGGATTTTTTCGAATTATTGCCAACCGAATTTCTCATTTTATTAATTTTTTTTTCGGCGAACTTTGACAAGTGCTCTTGACTAGAGAGCAGAATGTACAGTATCAACCAGACTTGGAAAAATTATAATTGAAATTGACGAAATTGTAATTAATTACTACTTTGAAAATTGAGAGCTTTGCCTTTTTCGACAACTCTCGTTTTATGACAACCGAGTAGTGCAAAGCTCGCATTACTCCACTAGCCTTGCCTATTCGGGTATCCAGTTCTTCGTCTTGCCTTCCGTCACTCGTAAATGAAACCCCAAAATACTTGAACTTCTCTACCTGTTTCAATGTCGCTCCATTCACTTGTAATATGCACTGATCAGGGTTTCTTGAAAGATGAAGTAGGCCTACCTCAGTTTTGGCCGTGCTTATTTTCATTCCGGCGGTGTTGCATGCATCTTCAAAACTATTTAATGCGCGCTGGAGGCCAGAATCAGTGGAAGAAAGCAGAACCAAATCATCAGCGAATAGCAGACGACTAATTTTGCAATTTCCAATCATTTCGCACTTATCAGCTTGGCTGCATTTGTCGATCCAATTCATGTAAACAATCAAAAGGAGAGGTGACAAAACGCACCCTTGCCGGAGTCCAACGCCCACATGGAACGGCTTTCTTACTGATACATGTTACTGTACCAAGTTTCTTTTTTTTTTGTGACAGTAGACGTTGATGACTTACGCAGTCTTTTCGTTGTCCAAATAAATCAAAGTGAATACCAGGATGATGTAACAGTCAGATCTTCAGACATATTGTATCTAATGCAGTACTGAGTGAAGCTGGTAAAGTTAGCAGCCTATGTAAATTTTTTTTGCAAGTTTTCCTTCAAACTGATTCAACCATCTATTAGTTTAATACTGTACCAAGTAAACTTTGTCCAAATTCCATCCACTATGACAGTACTGAGAGAGGAGTATGAGCAGATGAGTGACTGAGTGATGAAGTCAGTAGGCTAAGTGAATCTGTCTAGTTAATTCTGACTCTAAATTTGAAAGCAATCACAACATTGGTGAAATTACAGTAGTAAAATAATTTTGACAGTTTACTTTTCCAGATTCAGGGCCTACACAATTTAGGCTAGTCATTTACGGTACCTAGCCAACTGCATTATCTAACTAGGCTATCCATCCAGCATCTCGGTACCGATATCTCAGATCTGTTGTTTATTTTTGCAATACACATACAATAACTTTAATTATGCATTAATTAATAAAACATGTTTTAGGCTTTCCTCTTATATTCTGTCTATAATGCAATAATCGCTTCAGACTCAGCAGCCCAACCCTTTAAAAGCTTAAAAAAGATTACTGGGCAAGGCTATTTTGATTTGCTTGTATCACAAATTTTGTCTTAATATTTTAACTTGATTATAAAGCGTAAGTCTAGGCTTATTGACAAACTGCTATAATTGCTTTTTGCTATTCTTTCAAGCCTATTCTACCACTGCCTGCGGTAGGACTTTATTACAAACTAAAGTCTAGCCTAATTGCCCAGTACCCTCGTACCAAACAGCCTGTGAATATAGCGGATCAAGTGAAAAGCGAGAGCGGAGTATGAATCACAAGATTGGGACAACGGATGTGACGTAATAAATCTGCAAAACCATGGTAGAAAAAAAATTTCGCGAATGGCTTTAATTGCTTGCCATTTACCCAAACATAAACCTCCGGTCGGCAGTAGAATGACTTAATGGCGCGTAACAATTGACCATCAACGCCATATTCCTGCAAAACCTTCTGAAGTTTATCCCGAGGAACTCGGTCATATGCTTTTTCAAGATCGACAGAGCATGCAAAGAGATCTTCGCCAAACTCCCAAGATTTTTTGAAGATTTGCTTCAGAGTGAAGATTTGGTCCGTGATGCTGCGACCCGGACGAAAACCGTACTGACCATATTCAAGTTTTGATTCCACTATTTCTCGGCATTTCCTTTCAAGGCATTTGGCATATACTTTCCCTGGCAAACTGAGGAGAGATATCCCTCTGTAGTTAGTACATTGCTTGCAATCTCCTTTCTCAAATATCAGAATAATCACACTTTTTTGCCAATCTCCTGTAGTTTTTGCCAAGCTTCCAAGCAACTTGACACACTAGCGTTAACCAGAGAATTCCTTCTCCAGTCAGCGCTTTCAACATCTCTGGTCTGATTTCATCTTCACCAGCAGCTTTTTCAGATTTTATCCCTTTAATTGCCGTTGCCATTTCTGCTGCAGTGAAAGCTTCGTCCCCCCCTAAATGTGTCACATCGTGTGTGTCACGAGTCGATGCCTTTACTGGATTCAAAAGATCTTCAAAGTATTCTCTCCATTCTGAATGGATTTCATTTTTTGTCTCCATTCTCACTTATGGTCATGAATCTTGGGTAATGACCGAAAGAATGCGATCACAAGTGCAAGCGTCCGAAATGAGGTTTTTATGAAAAATCGAAGGAGTTACATTGTTTAACAAGGTAGCCTACGTAGCTCAGAGATTCGAAAATCTCTTACCATCGAGCCGTTACTTCTCCGAATTGAAAGATCTCAGCTTAGATGGTTTGGCCATGTAAGCAGAATGCCTCAGGAAAGACTCCCCAAACAAGCTTTGCTTGCCAAAGCAAATGAGAGAAGACCAGTTGGACGACCTAGAACTAGATGAACCAATTACATTGAGGATCTTGGATGGAATCGCTTGGGACTTCACCCAAGCGAAATGATGGAGGTAATGGAAGACCGTGAGGTGTGGTGGCTTAAGCTTGAGCTACTGCCCCCCGCAACCCTCTCGGAAAAGCGGGCAATGAAGAAAGAAGAAGAAAAAGTAATTAATTACACGATTTTGCTGTAATTGTAATTGTAATTAAAAATTTCCGCTAAATTTCAATTAGAATTACTCTATTATTTACTAAGGTAGATGATAAGAGTTTGAACAATACCTATTTTCCTCCGGTTGCTAATCGATATTTTCTACCGGTTGCAGTCACATCTGAAGTCACAAACCAAACATCAAGGTAGGTTAGGGATAGTTAGAGTTAGTTTTAGAAATAGGGTTGAGCATATTCAAAACCTAAACTTAGCATCTACTCTAATCATAACTAACACTAACTCTAAGCCAAAAAATAGGTTAATACACAAATGGCCTATGAGTCAGATGTGACTGTAATCGGTGGTAAGTAACTATTGTAACTTCAATGCTATTTGTGATATTGAGATTTTGTGTGCTTTTTTGCTTGTTTGCCCTTGTGGGCATGTCAAAGCAACGCTGATGGTTCCATTTTGTATGATCATGCTCAGGGGCGTATTTAAGGGGGTGGGGGGCATTGGGTCATGGCCCCCACGCTTGGGTCGCCAGGATCGTATAATTAGCGTGGAACAGTATGCAAAATTGCGGCATGGCCTTCCCTTTGCAAGTTGGGCAGAAGGTTTGATTACACAAAGGGAATGTTTGATGCGTTGGTTTTAGGCCTGCACCCGAAAAATCGGACTAAATTTGAGTGAAGACCTTTATTCATTTATTTATTTTTTTTGCTCTTCACCAGATTTTGGGCGAAAAATGGATCTGATTTTAGATGGAACAATTTCTTATTCTGATCTTTGTTCTCTCATCTTTTCTCAAGTTCCTGCCCCCCCTCCTTTTTCAAAATCCTGCGTACGCTACTGATCATGCTAAATATCAGAGGTGGAGTCGAGGACAAAAGGCTCGAGGCCTAGGCCAAGGACACAAAAAAAAACGAGGCCAAGGACAGCCTTTCCGAGGACAGACCCTCTCGAGGCCAAGGACAGGAATGCTCGAGGCCAAGAGCCAAGGACACAGCCGCAAGTGTTCTAAAAAAAAAAAAGATCTTCAAAAAAGTTTTTCAGGCAATCTCCAATTTATAGGGGTTGCCAGAATTTTTGATTGGGGAGGCCTAAACCACAAATCACGTGCAATGACGTCATCAAAAATTTGCCTGTTGGCACTTAACCAGGCAAAGGGAGAGGGCTTAAACTAACATAGTTGAAAAGTGCAAACACGTAACTTTGGAGACGTTTTGAGAAAGCCAGTGTAACTCAAACGTATCGCAGATGAGGGGTGTGGGGGCGGGGCCCCCAGCGGCCGGAGGCTTTGGGGGTCTGGGGGCGAAGCTCCCAGTTGTTGGGCGATTTTTCGTAATTTTTTGGAAAAAAAAGCTATTTTAATGCCATTGAATCACAAACATTTCGCACATGTTTAGAGATATTTGAAAGCATTAGATTTTTGACATTTGAAAACCAATTAAAAAAATTAAATTGTTTAATCCTCCATCTAGTCGCAATTTAAGTCCAAAACACGTTTAACATCTTGCATTTTGGTGTTAAAGTTTAATTGCACGTGATTTGGTCCAGGTAGGAGGAAGTAAGGTGCATTGTCTCGTGCAACATTTTAGCAGTAAATGAAAACCCACTCGAAGATTTTCCTTAGAGATTTTTGTTTTGTCATGAAAATAACCAGTTACAAAAATGCATGTTAGACCAGTGGGCCCAGGCCCTTTCAATTAAAGTTCAAAGATTTGTTCAATCAGCATTTTCCTTGGCTAATTTTTTTAAAAAGTATTTTGTGCGTAAAAACTGGCGAGGTGGAGGTGAATTAATGAATTGTTATTGAAAATTAGTACAATAGATAGTTACGCTTACTAACCATGTTATTGCCGGGCCGGATTTACATCGCGCTGGGCCCCTGGCACTTTGGAGGTTTTCGCAACATCTTTCTGCCAAATGTAGGTGAAGACCATAAAAAGTCTGAAGATTTGAGCGCAGGGCCCTTAGCTGGTACTGCGCCATATTGTGGTAAATCCGGCCTTGGTTAATGCATTACGTTCATAAAAAGGCTAGATGTGATCCTGAGATAGCAACTTTTAGGCCGAAAACTGTCCATTTCTTCCTGGCTTACGTTTAAATTGGCTGGCAAAAATTGAAATGTGGGGGTCCCGGGGCCTTTGGTCTTTAATATTGTTGTTCGCTACTGGTGTAAGCGTTGTTCGCTACTGGTGTAAAAGAAAAATGCTAAAAAGAAACTGAAACTGAAGAAACAGTAGGCTTTTTTGTCACATTTTTGTCATTGGTGAAATTTCAATTGGGGGGGGAAGCTCGCTTGGCTAAGCCTATGCTCCGACTGCGGAAAGCAAAAACGGTATTTGCAAATTTTCCGCGTGGTTTCTGGCGTTTTCCAACAAAATTTCAACGGTTCAAAAAATAGTGCTGTCTTCCAGCCGAGGACAGGGCAATTTTCGAGGACCTAAGGCTTCGAGGCCAAGGACTTGAGGCTTCGAGGCCTAGGCCAAGGACTTGAAAATGTGTCCTCGAGGCCAAGGACGTCCGTCCTCGAGGACTCCACCTCTGCTAAATATGTGATATTATTGGTAAAAGTTAAAATAGTGATAAATAGTAGTAACTTAAAGTTGTAGCAAACTCAGTTTCAACTTTTTAACAATTTTTGTATGTGATAAAACTTATTTTCTTTTGCACAAATAATTGCGGCATGATACCATGGTTTAGCTAAAGCCGTAATGTTGCTGGAAGCGATATAACTTCAACAACATACGTGACAACTGCTTACAAACGAAATTATGTATTGCAAAAGTTAAAGTTATACAAAGATTGATGGAAGAACAAGGATAGAGAGAAATTGGGCTTTGATAGGTCTGGTATAGAAATGCAAAACAAATCCACGGTGTTGACCAGTGCAGTCGCTATGGGGTGCCAAAGGGAGCCGTGCCCCCCTAACGACTGCTTCCCCCCCCCCCCATTTCGGTTTACTCAGAAAACGTTTTTGGTACATCACGTAACGACAATACAACAGGCAATAATGAAAAAGGAATAATAAAGTTCAAACATAATTTTCGTTTGAAGTTTTCTCCACTCTTTGCAAAATTGCTGGCCATCAACTGCTGTACACAAATGTGACGCAATAATCCGTCTTATCAACACGCCTTTACGATTGTGTCGCGGAATAGGGATGTAAGCCTATAGAATCAGTGGCGGCTCGTGCCTTAAAATTTACATGGTGCTGCACGAAGTAAACTGTTCAACAAACGCAAATCACTCCTTCTCAAAATAAACGTCACTCTAACACGTCAATTTTCGTTTTGGTTCTGTTGCAAACTAAAAAGTTTAGTATTACTGTATTATCACCGCGAAATCGAACTCTCTAGCAAGCAACGCAACGGTGTGAATGCGGAAAAACGTTACAGGATATATCTTATGGCTAGGGAAAGTTTTTGTTGCACTAAAATTCCGAGAAAGTTGCATTTATTTTTAACAAAAGTTGCACTAAAAAGTTGCATTTATTTTTAACGAAAGTTGCAGTAAAAAGTTGGATTTGGGCCTATGCACAACGAGTTTAAACAACACTGATTTTGTAGATACTCACTAGTTACCACACAGTCATACTTTTCAAATAACATTGGTTTGGTCAAATTAAGGAACAAAACACAAACCGCTTTTCTACCATCAAATCCTACCGAAAAGAAAAACATGCATACAAGTGTTGCCATCAAACGAAATGAAAAACCATTAAACTGGAAAAGGGGCAATCGCTATAGTTTAATTATCAAGAGATTTGTTAACATGTAATGCTAAATACTTCCAAACATTGTCTGAAGAGAAATGGCGATCGTTTGACAACAGTTTGCGCCGCATGCTGAAACTTCGTTCCACAGAGCTTGAAGATGCTTGGCAATTTAATAATTTTGCACGAAGTTTGGGGCTAATGTTTGGCCGAGTCATTTCTGCAATTGCTCCACAGCCCTGGTTCTGACGCTATGGTACTAGTACTTCTATGGTTGTAGCTGAACCTCTTTGTGCAAACCAACGGTTGCATCATAGATAACATTGAGACGAAGCCAATACGTCACAAAGCTCATTGTTACACATTTCAAACACAATACCACAATTAAACTGAAATACTGCAGTTTCAAAGCATATTTTTCAAAGCACACTTTTTACATGTTGCGCAAAAATCGATAAAAGTTGCCGTAAAAAGTTGCAAGTAAAATCGAAAAAAGTTGCAAAATAAAATTTATGCAAACAGCTTAAAACATTGTACTGTCTAAAGTCTGAATGTTTTGGAAGCTGTCGGATGCTGTAAAAAAAGTTGCAAAAACTTGCCCTACTTATCACATTTAAGCCTATGGTTCAATATCGCTGTCCCGTTTTGTCAATTTCACTTCATTCGCTTGAACATAAGTCATGGTACAGATCGTACGGATTTTCGACGCCATGAGTTGGTTTTAACTTGGAGGTTTAATATCCAATTAATACGATGTTGCATAGAGATGGGTCCGCAAAATATCATCAGGAAAACGTCATAACAACGTATAATCTACGAGACAGAAAATATGTTAAAAAAGCAAGCATGTAACAAAATAATTACTCTGCTGCTGCTGTACTGAAGCCATAGGGTATCGCATGACGTTGCTACAGAGCTCATAATCTGTTGACATAATTTTTCGAGAAAATCAAACAAGATAAAACTTGCTGTAGAATTGAACAATGGTTACGAATGATAAAAGTACCTATGCCTTATTATTGTAAATTACTGCGGATTAATGACGTTAATTAAAATTTCGACAAATGAAGTTTAACACATTTAAATAATTTTTACATCTGTCTTTTCAAGAAGTTCTACGTGCTGACTTTCAGCAACCCTAAACAGTTCAACTCAGCTACCCCACAGAGTAGTAGACTATTCTAAGTATTAAATGTCTTTTCCAAGGTCGAAATAATGCAATATCTAGTTAGAACTCCAATCCACAGCCAGCATACCTCGCGAGACTCTTTTTAAGCTACTTGACAGCTACTCTTGAAGTACAACGCTATTATTACAATTTCATACCTATAAAAGCGCACAGAGGCTCTTTGTAAAGAATGCAGTTCGCCGCTTGGCAGTCACTTGCATGTATTCTTTATGCAAACTTTCATAAAACATTTTTTAACAGCAATATTATTAATCACTAAAATATCTGCAAAACATAAAAGAAATTTTTAATGATTGATTATAGTGCTGCCAATATCACAAGAATGAATTACAAGTACCATAGAGTTGTGGTACTGAAATAAACTGATACAGCAATTTATCTAGCCCAGAGATTTTCTTCAATCTACGCAAATGAAAAGTTCCGGCTTCTGCTCAATAATCAATACTCAGTTTTAAAAAATTAACGTCGAAGTTGCAACTCCATGATATTGACCAATTGTAGTTGGACATAGGAATGCTTGTGAGCCTAAAAAGGGCCAGTATCGCTATCACAATTTCAGGCTAATCAAAGCAACGCGATGGATGTTATTAACTAGATGCTATATGTAGTGATGTACGGTATACTTAATTTACTGGCTGCAACTCTAAAAACTGCCAACTAAATTTCAATATGGCCAATGGTAAGCAGTATAAATAGCAAGCTGAAAATACCTTCGTTTGCTCAAATGCTCAAACAGTTAACTATTAAGGGTACAGTTCATATTTGTAACTTCGTTATTATAAGCTAACATTTACTGGCTGCATTAGTACCAAGAATTACCAACAAGATTTAAATCACTAATATCGATCATGTTTTTTAGTTTTTACAAAATAGACCTCAAATTGAGTAACTGTTTTAAACTGACAGCCAGAACAAGCAGCAGAGCAGTTATCTGTGCAGACCTGCAAGCTTTTGACGCTAACGACATGCATACAAAACTCAACTATTAGCAGTACATGCTACTTCTATTAAAAAAAAAACTACTTGAAAATTAACTCCATTCTTCTGTTCTTTGAAGTGGCAAACAAATCAATTACTCTTTTGTTGAAATCTTTCATTTCAGTAACCATTCGCTTTTCAATTGAGAGCATTGCTAATGCATTGAGTCGCTCGTTCAGCATTGTATTGCGTAAAAAAGTTTTGATTCTGTTCAACGTCGAAAAGCTCCTCTCGCTCTCAGCAGTAGTCATTGGTGTTGTGATTAAAATTTTTAACAATTTTGTGAGCTCACAGAACGTTGCAGTCAAATTTAGTGTTTCAAATGACTGCAATAACCCAGTGAGACCTTTGAATGATCCTAAATCTTGGCGAATGTACAAAACTTCCAATTCACTTTTCAACTTGAGTTTGTCAAGACAAGCATATAAAGAAGTTATGCTGTCTAAAATCGAAACAGGAAATTGCTTAGCAAACAAATTAAAACTATTTCTATCAAGAATATTACTAGCTTCCAAATGTCCTGTGAATTTGAATCGTTCTTGGCATTGCAAAAGTATGGAATCACAAACTTCTTGTGCTTCTCTTCTACATTCAACAAAAGTTTCAGGCCTACGAGTATTAACATCACAATTTCTTTTTAATCCAATTGCAGCAGAAACGGTTTCAGTGGAGTTACTGGTAGCTAGTGTGCTGAAGCATTCATCCAACTCTTCCCGTAGCTCATAGACCATATTGACAGTCCTACTTTTGAAGTTCCACCTCGTTCCCGAAGGGCGTGGTATGCGTATATTATTTGTGATGCGTTCCAAAGCTGACATTCTTAAGGGAGACCTTGAAAAAAAAGTTGAAATTCCAGAAAGACTAGCAAAAAACACTCTGACTCTCTGATTTTGTGATGCAGCTTTTTGTACAATAAGATTAAGTTGGTGAGCATAACAATGCACAAAATATGCATTATTGTAGATTTCTTTCAATCTAGCTTGCACTCCTCTATTAACTCCACTCAATACTGCTGCCCCATCATAGGTTTGTGCAACCAGTTTCTCGGGCTTCTGTCCAATTAAAGGTGTTAGCTCAGCTTCCACCAAACTAGCCAAGGTTTCTGCAGTCATATCAACAGGGTTGAAAAAACCCCAAAACCTTTCTACTGGCTTGTCTTTTTTTACATATCGAAATGTAATAACCACCTGAGATTTTTCAGAAATATCAGAGGTTTCATCGGTCATCATAGCTAAAAATTCAGAAGACTTGATTTCATTTTGTATTTCTTCTCTGCACACTTCAAACATTGAATTCAAAATTTCATTTTGGACTGTTTTAGATATCCCTTTGAAAAGACTGTTTGACTCAAGGTGAAATTTCAAAGCAGAATCAAACTGAGACACTAGATCAACCAAACCACGAAAGACGCCAGGGTTTGTAGAGGAAACAGACTCATCATGCCCTCTTAAAGGCAGCTCAAACATTCCACAGAATTTTATATCAATTAATTTTGACAAAGTGTTTTGATTTCTTATAACTCTTTCATTATATCGAGCAATAGCAATTTCTTGACCAGTATTCAACTGAGTAAGAATATTGGCAGTTCCCAAGTAAGACAAATCTACAACATTGTTGATATGTTTAGCTGAACTTTCATGCATTTTGATGTTTCGTTGCAAATGATTTAAATCTTTAAATCCAACATTGGTCCAAACTGATTCACCACCATACAGCAAACAAGGAAAACAATATACAGCATTAGTATCAGAGCAGCCAGTTAACCAATTATGCTTTTAATAAAGATCACGATTAAATTTTCTACTATACCTCTTTCCTTTACTTGAAGCAGATGATTTTATTACCACATCAGGACAATGCCTTCCTTTTTCTTTTATTGTCA